>JAEHOD010000290.1:0-27919 GCA_016834595.1 Chlamydomonas schloesseri | reverse complement strand
CTTGGACCGATTCGCAGACAGCCCCTGTGTGGCGAACAACCATAGAGAGCTGCCACGCTCTTCCCCCCGCTGGACATCGGCATTTCTCAAACATTTAATACACACCATCCTATGGATGGCTGGTTTGGTTTAGTTTGGCTGGTAACCACAAACCCCCCCCCCCACTTGGTTTCTGGAATGAAGTAACCCCGGGGGGTTTGGGGCCGGTGGGGGTTGGGGGGCCGGTGGGGGTTGTGGGGCCGGTGGGGCTGGTGGGGCCGGTGGGTCGGTGGGGGTGTCGGTGGGGCCGATGGGCCGTTTTAGCAATTTCGTCTTGATAGACAATAGGGCCTATTGAAGGAAATTGACCCTATCGAACCTTAATAGTTCCTAAGACCTAATTGTCCAACCCTCAGACGTTGACGGTGGCGAATTCACCCATTCCATGGCCCCACCACCGGCAGGGGCAGGGGCAGGCACGTAGCTTGGGGTTTTCAGCTGTGTGGGGACAAAGTTCTACGCCGTAGATGGAAGATACGACCAGTGCTTTTTCGCCTGCTGTGCATGCGCTATTTATGTGAGTGAGCTGCGAGTCTTGTGACTCCTGGCTATGCCACCCCAGGCCACCACGAGAAACGTGGAGCATCCTGGACTGTTCTGGACCGTGATGCGCCGGAGCATCGGTCGGACGGAGGTGCCCAAGTGCTGCAGCAGGATCAGGGCGTGCAGGAGGTGCATGGAGGTGCCCTAGAGCAGCAGGGGCACTGGTGCCTGGAATGGTCATTGTTTGAGGGAGGGGGGCCGGGGAGGGGGGGGGGGGGGTGACAAGGATGGATCGGTGACCCGGATGGGCGACACGTTGCCGTTCAGCAAACAGTGAGCCTCCCTCATCGGGCGCCTTCACTCGGTTAAGTTTAGCAATCAGAAGTGACCGTTGAAGCCATTTTGGCAGAAAGCGTGCCGCGCGCGCTACTTCCCACGCTACCATTGTCGAGCCAAAGCTTCCCAGGTTAATGCCGACATTTTACTGACAAGTTTTTCAATGTCGCTAAAGCGTTCGCGTTCAGAGCTACACTTGGGCCAGACCCTTCGAGTCGCTCGGTCAAACCCAAAGGCTTTTCCTCGATGACAAAGGAGATGTTCAATACAATATACAGCAACGTACTGGATCCTGGGGCGTGGAAGGCGTGGACTATCGGAACCGTTTTCCTTTTGATTTGTCGCCGTTTCCCGGCCTTCTGATTCCAACCCTCATTCCAACCCTCATGGACCACTTGCTGGCTCTAAGTACGTGCTTCAGACGGATAATATGGAGGCGCCGCGCTATCTGCAGGTATGTTAACGTGGTCATGGTTTGGGGGGTGGCCGGGTTCGCAACCTCACGTTCTTGCCCAACCCCTAACAGTTCTGGGAGATCCTTAAGAACCCTGGCATTGCAAGTGGGCAGCCAGGGGGAGGGTCTGCGTGGTTCGGGTGCTGCAACAGCGGGCACAGCAGAGGGCGCAGTGGAGGGCGCAACAGAGAGGCGCCGATCGGGCGCCGAGTCGGGCGCGTCGGCGGGCGAGCCGCGAGAAGTGGAAAGGAGCTGCGCGCAGCTGGGAGCGAGCTAGGGCAGCGGATGGCAAGACGCGCGCGGCGGAGGACGCAGGGCCTGGTGCAGCTCAGAACAAGCAGCGCACGGGGCATAAGGACGCGGTGCTGAGCAGATCTTGCTGGGTTACGAGGCATCTGTGAGCGGCGGGGCGGTCGGCGGTGAGTGGCAGTGCCTGGGAATGCAGATGGGTTCAAGAGTCCAGTATGCGTGACCACTTTGACACGCGGAGAGGAGGGAAGGAGGGCTTGTATGTGAAGCGTGCAAATCTCATGTCTTTGCAACCGTAGGCAGGTCAGAGTTTGTGCTGGTCACGGTTCCTGGAAACGTGAAGCTCCCCAGCAAGAAGGGCCTTGACTCCGTCGGCTCGGCCGATGGCGTCACGCCGTTGCTCGTGGGCGAGGTGAAGGCGAAAGCAGACGTCAGCAAGCACATCTGGCAGCCGCTGTCATGCGCGATTGAGCTGATGAAGAGATGTCCATCCCAGCCCCAGATGTGGTGAGTCGTATGCGCGTGTGTGAGCTGGCATTCCCTCCCCGGCATATTGACTCGGATTTTGCCTCGCGCACAAAGCTGGTGTGACACACGGTCAGCGTTTCGCCCCTCTTATCCTTGAACACACCACCGTTGCACTGTGCCTCATTGTGCCCCTGTATGTGGCCAGTGGTGCTCCTGACAGACTTGGAGACTTGGGACTTCGTGCTTGTGACACGGAAGCAGTGCCCGATGGCGACTGAGGGCTCAGCGGCGGCGGGCGCAGCGGCGGCGGGCGCAGCGGCGGCGGGCGCAGCGGCGGCGGGCGCAGCGGCGGGCAGCGGCGGGCGCAGCGGCGCGGGCGCGGCGGCGGGCGCAGCGGCGGCGGGCGCAGCGGCGGCGGGCGCAGCGGCGGCGGGCGCAGCGGCGGCGGGCGCAGCGGCGGCGGGCGCAGCGGCGGCGGGCTCGGCGGCGGCGGGCGCAGCGGCGGCGGGCTCGGCGGCGGTGGGCTCAGCGGCGGCGGGCGCAGCGGCGGCGGGCTCGGCGGCGGTGGGCTCAGCGGCGGCGAACACAGTGGAGCCGGGCTCAGCGGCGGCGGGCGCGGCGGCGGCAGGCGTAGATACGACTGCGGGCGCAGCGGCAGCTGCTGGCCTGGCGGCGGCGGCGGCGGCTGGCGCTGGGGCGGCTGCCGGCGTCGCGGTCACGGGGTCACGATATTTGCTGACGCGGGTACGCGTTACAAAGACGCCAGCGGCATAGCTGTGACTCCCTTATTTGGATTGCCTGTTCTTACAACCATTTGCACCTGAGGGGGGGAGGTGTTAGGTTCAGAGGTCTTTGGGGGCACGTGCGGAGTTTTGCAGTAACGCCCCGCTGCCGTTTTGCTGCCTTTCGGTGTTTCAGTTGGGCACCCTGAACACCTACATGGACAGTCCCAGTGAAGGCTACGTCAAGCTGCGTTGAAGAGTTTTAGCGTGTGCCGCTTGCACGTTTCATGGCTGCCTTTTGTCCCCTTACCACTCGCCTGCTGTGCATGTTGGCGCATGCAGCTGCTGGCGGTGCTGTACCACATTATTTATCCCAACGAGAAGCTTGAAGACCTGCCAGAACGTTTCCAGAAGAGCCATGTCGCGCTTCAGGAGCAGGCAAAGCAGTGGGTGCGGGACGTGGAGGAGCAGCAGGTAATGGGGAGTGCAACATGCACGGCATGCACGTGACGAGGGTTGTGGTTAGTTAACGAGTTCCTGGAGTAGAACACGTGCATCCTGACATGCTGGAGCAGCACGACACGCATGCATGTGCGGAAGGCAGGTCTCCTGCAGTAGAAACGCTACATGCATTTTTGGGTATGGTCGTGAGCTGCTGCTGCAAGGACGTTGCAAGGAATGGGGCATGGGATTGGAGTGCGAAGGACCGCACAGCACGATACCTCTTCTTCCTCTTCTTGCAATAGCTCGCAACACTCATCGCATTATATGGCCGCCACCACCGTGAGCGCAGAAGCTGGCGGTGGCCAAGGCGATTGCGGAGGCGGAGGCCAAGGTTAAGGCAGCCCAGGCGGCGGAGGCCAAGGCGAAGGCCGCCGAAGCCGCGGCAGAGGCCAAGGCGAAGGCCGCCGAAGCCGCGGCAGAGGCCAAGGCGAAGGCAGCAAAAGCCAAGGCAGAGGCCAAGGCGAAGGCCGCCGAAGCCGCGGCAGAGGCCAAGGCGAAGGCCGCCGAAGCCGCGGCAGAGGCCAAGGCGAAGGCCGCCGAAGCCGCGGCAGAGGCCAAGGCGAAGGCAGCCCAGGAAGAGATGGAGGCGGTCAAGGCGGCGGCGGAGGCCAAAGCGAAGGCGGACAAAGAACAAATCGAGAAGCTGCAGGCGGCCCTAGTTGCGATGAAGGCTGCACCTGGAGGTGGAGGTGTGGGCGGAGGCAGCGCCTCGTAAGGATCTCTGGGCGTAGTGGGCAGGAGCTGCTGAGCACCGGCATCGCAGTGACTTGTACAGCAGCGGGTGGTGCTGATAACTATAGATACCCGCGTGCCACCATCATGGAGAGAATCCATCAGGCGAAAGCGGCTGCACTGGGCCCGGCAGTACCGGCCTGGGGCCCCAGCAATGAAGGTGGTGCTTGGGAGATTCACGTGTCTTACGGGGCACGCCTAGCTGTGTGAACTGCATCAGTCTGGAAAACCCAAAACAAAGGCCGTGTATGTGTTGGGCCTAACCATAAATTCCTACCAGGTACAGCTGTGCATGTCTGTGATTATGCTTGCTTGTTGGGCCTGAACATGGGGGCTGTGGGGACTGTTCAAAGTTCACACAACATGGGGCGGCGTGTAACAAGGGAACGAGGTGGTGCCGTGGCGGTACTGGGGGCCAGGCCCAACGGCTGAATCGGTTTGAGATGACGGGGCACTTGGGTCAATCAATGCACAGAAGCAGGTGCAAGACTGCAGGAATAGATGCGGTAACGAGTGTAAGTGCGTGGCCATTTAGTGCAAGTCGGCTGTGGGCGAACAGAAGAGAGAGGCATCCCGCGGGGCTGCTTTCACGTGTGTTGCGTTTGCGTGGTGCTGGTCATGGCTGGGGACAGGCCAGACACAAGTGGGATCCATGGGGGTCGTGCTAGTCGTGCGTCTCGCAATGCAACGCGTGGAAAGGGTGAGGCCCCGTAAGCTGGTGCGCTTCACTTCTCTTGCTGTGAGTATTATGGTTGCGGAATTACAGAGGGGACAACCCGAGTGTGCAAGGACACAAGGGCCGTCGGAAGCTGCTGCAAACCCTCCCGCCACCATGGTCCGTGTGACTCCGCGCACAGCAAATCCTAGCCAAGCCGTAACCCGTCAGAGCCCCGCCGATTGCATCGCTGCCACAAAGCCAAGAGCGGGATTACCGCACAGTTGAAAGGCGAACAGTACACCCTACCAGTACAACCTAAACTAACCATGGCGCAAGAGTCCAGGTACCAGGCGGCAGCACGAAGCAGAGGCACTGCAATACCAACGCGTCACAAGACGTATGAAATCACGGCGACGGAGGCGGTGATGCGGAATCGTACGGCCAGGGGTACGGCAGTCGCAACTCCATCCGACCACCGGCGGCCCGCAGGCTGGCCGGCCGCACATCCACACATGGGAGTATTTGCGAGCGTGTGCGCCGGCCAGCCCCCAACCCCCTCGTCGCCGCCCCCCCGGAGATGATGACACCGGTATCCGGCCGATCCTGGGGCTGCATCACCTTGCCTGCATGCACGTAACCCACACCCGGCCGGCGCTGCCTCCCTGTGCGGCCGCCGGTTCCTGACGGGTGTGGGGAACCGCAAGGCGGTCCACACCCGTCGCTGTCCTGCTATTGCTTACTGTCCATCGTGCCCGTCCTTGCACGGCTCCGCATTCGCATGGCCCATGCCGCATGACGTACGACCGGGATTGCGCCGTGCAACGCGCGTGTTGCTCTTTTTTGGGCTGAGCCCCCCCAGCGAAGCGTTCCAGGGGGGGGGGGCGAAGCCCCCCCGAAACACCCCTGTCCGTGCGTGCGTTCGTTCGTGGCTGCGTCGGCAAAAAGTATCATACTGGCACAAACCACGACTGCCACGTATTAGTATTTGTTATTGTCTATTCCATGTAAATAGGCGGCAGGGAAAATTCGGGCGGAACGAGAAGTGCCTTTGCGCGTCCATGGACAATTGACTTTCGCGAGGTCGCGAAGATAGTCGCAAGCGCCCCCGGTTGTTGGGCCTATAAAGCAAACTTTGTTGGCGGCAAGCAACGCGGGGAACTAAAGCGCGAGTTTGTGACAACTTGCGGAGCCATGTTTGTCCGCCCCTCCTGAAATGCCGAGGAGCCCCGAGGTCGCTCCCACCCCGCGCCTAGCCCGAGGAATGTCGGGCATCGACGACGTCTGCAGTGCGTTAGAGGGCTACAAAATGCTTGGACTTGGTGGCAAGGGTGCCCTTGACTCGCGTGGAGGTCGGCGTGTGGGATTCAGACACGCGTGCCTTGTGCTGACCAAGTCCTAAGCCCTGAGCCGGATCATCGTCGGCACGGGTCTAAAGCTCATTCGGTTGAAGTAGCCACCCAGCCTGCGACCATGTTGGGGCTCAGCCCATTTTCCAGCTGTACAAAGCTGACACCCCTTGTCTGTTGGCCGCCCCGCGTCAGTACTTTAATCCTTCCTTGCATGACTTCATTCTCAGTGCCTTTCCTTAGTTTTAGGTCAGCACCCGCCGCCCCGCAGCACAGCCTCAGCCCAGCACCGCACAGTCTCGCTGATGTGATGTTCTTTGAGCGCTTTGTTGCCTTGCCTGCTGCTTCGTGGCTTCCGTGGTTTTTCCTTTACGCTTCTTTCTCTCTTCCCTCGCATGTCGTGCTGGGCACCGGTGGCGCTGGTGATTTTTGGGCTGAGCCCCCCCAGCGAAGCGTCCCGGAGGGGGGGCCGAAGCCCCCCCAAAACACCCCTGGAAGGCTTCAGAAGGAGCCCGACGCTGCAGGCTATCCAGCTGCTACTTGCAGACATCAGCCCAGAATGGCGAGCAGCGGCGGAGCAAGTGGAGCAGCAACTCAGCGCTGGAGGTCAGCCGCCGGCGCAGACGATGGAGGCAGTGCGGGCTCAGATAGTAGGCAGGCTAGGCTGGCGCAGGGGCTTGCTGATGCCCATAAGGCTCCAGCGCTTAACAGTCAGCCAGGCCACGGCGATGCTACTGCGACCAATCGAACAGCGGCGGACCCAGCTACACGCGGACTTCGCCAGGGAAGCCAGAGGCGAGGCAGCAGCCACCACGACAAACGCAGCGGTGACAACTGCGACCACGCCTACAGGCACGAACCCTGTGCGCGCCATGCTGAGCAGGATGTGGCACATACGGTGGGAACGGGAACACGTGGAGGTCCTGTGGCGGCTGGCAGTGGATGGAGTACCGTTGGCTGGAAACAGCCACGTCAGTGGAGCCCAGCAGCAGGAAGCGTGTGGATGCGGCGCCCACGGAGGAACGCACGGCGCACCCTGCTCGCCGCGAGCACATCACTTCTGGGAGTGTCCCGTGTCGCAGGCAGTGCTGGAGCAGATTAACGCGGCGATGGCGAACACCATCACTCGGCAGCAGCTATGGCTAGCAGAACCGCCTCACGGAGTGCAGCAAGCAGTGTGGGACGTGGTGGTACTAGCCGCCCTCTCGGCCATGGAACGCGCCCGGACGAGGTTGAGGGCAGTTACCAACGCAGGGCCCCCAGAGGGTATGGAGACTGAGCCGGTAGAAATCGCTAAAGCGGAAGCGGTGACAGGGTTTTGGAGGCGGCTGCAGGACTTCGCAAGATTAGGGGTGCCCAGGAAGGGGTGGAGGGAGGTAGGCACAGCGCACCCCCTGCTAGCCGTGCAGGGCGGGCGCATTAAGGTTCAGCAACCTGCTTAGTCAAGTCTTGTCAGCTCGCAACTGCTGCTTATAAGCGGTGCTAGATAGAGTGTAGATGAGACGCGGTTTGTGTGTGTACGTGTGTGTGTGGGTGGTACCGTTGACGGTGACGTATGTTCACGACCCTTGCGGTGGCGGGTAGGCGCTCGGTTGCGTGCTTGTCCCCTCTGCGGTAGGTGACTCGATTGAGTTGGTGGTTTGGGCTGTAGCTTTGGCGGCTAGGTGCGGCGGCTTTGAGCGTTCTCGCCGGCCCTGTCCCTCTTGCTACGTGTGGCCTGCTGATGAGTAGCAGAAGGGTGACACGTGTGTTCCCAGGCGTTGGTAGCCCCCAGGGGAGCGCGCGCGTGGGTTGCTCGTCTTCGGGTTGTCTCTTGTCGGAGGTTTCGTTTGAGGTATTAGGTGCGCGAGCTGTCTCCACACCGCCTGGTCCTGTGGGCTCAGGAGAGCACAGGGAGGCGTTTCTCGTTTCGCGGCTAGGCTTGCTGTGCGCGGGTAGGGCAGGTCAGCCGTGGGCTTGGGTTTCTAGCGCTGTTTTTGTGAGTGCTCTCGCCAGTCCAGAGACTGGTAGGCTGCAGAGGCCGTGTGTCGGGCCCGGGTCGGAGGCAGGCCCACAGCTGTAACATTAACCCCTGTCCGTGCGTGCGTGCGTGCGTGCGTGCGTGCGTGCGTTCGTTCGTGGCTGCGTCGGCAAAAAGTATCATACTGGCACAAACTGCGACTGCCACATATTAGTATTTGTTATTGTCTATTTCATGTAAATAGGCGGCAGGGAAAATTCGGGCGGAGCGAGAAGTGCCTTTGCGCGTCCATGGACAATTGACTTTCGCGAGGTCGCGAGGATAGTCACCTACGCCCGCGTTTATAGGGTCTCTAAAGCAATCTATGTTGGCGGCAAGCAACTAGGGGAACTAAAGCGCGACTTTGTGGCAACTTGCGGAGCCATGTCTGTTGCCCCTCCTAAAATGCCGAGGAGCCCCGAGGCCGCTCCCACCCCGCGCCCAGCCCGAGGAGTGTCCGGCATCGAGGAGGTCTGGAGCGCGGTAGAGGGCTACACGTGCTTGGGATTGGCAGCAAGGGGACCCTTAACTCGCGTGGACAGCGTGTGGGACTTACGCACGCGTGCCTTGTGCTGGCCGAGTCCATAGACCCAAGCCTTCGCATCGTTCCATTAAAGCAGCCACCCACCCCGCGACTGTATTAGGGCTCAGCCCATTTTCCAGCTGTGCAAAGCTGACACCCCTTGTCAGGTTGGTCACACCTCGAGCCAGGCTGCGCCAGCCCAGCGCGCCCTCAGGCCTCAGCCCAGCAGTCCGAACCGTATAGCTTACAGCCTCCTGGCGGTATTCGGCCGGCTCATGTCAGCGGTTACCGTCTCTCGGAGGTAATGTGGCCGCGCACTACGCCTTACCGCTCACCCTCTTCTCATGCTGCATGCGAGACACGACATCAACATCGGGTGGCGTGCTTTCGCTTTCGTTTCACAATTTAGCGCATGTCTTTAACACCACCTCCAGGAGCAATGAAGGGGTGAGAAGGTGACACCGTGTCCCAATCCATGGGGGGAATACCCGAACTAACAAACGTCTGCAGACGACCCCAGAAATCCGCCACGACATCAAGGCCAATGCGGAGCACGTGCGCAGACGGCAACGTGCGCTTGGCAGCAAGGCCAGCCATGATCACACGTTGCCTACCCAAGTCCAAAGCAGACATCGCAGCAAGGCACACGACATCCCACACAGGCTGAACTAGACCCGCAGGCGGCCGGGCCAGCCACAAGTCGGCACGAGAGAACGTGCGCAGCGCGTTCTCAGGCTCTGCGCCCATAGCGAGGCCCATGCTCTCACGCAAGGCCAGTGCCACCCGACAATCCCAGAACCAATGGCGCCGTCCTGCATATCAACATCACACGCACGACACGGATCCACACGCTGACCACGCAAACGCTTAGCAGCATTTTGTGGGAACGCCCAGCACGCATTGGCGGCCGCCCGCCACAAAGCTTCCTTGTGTTGGTTTTCCCACTTGAGCGCCCATAGACGAGTCAACGCACACGCGAAGGCACCGCACGCCATGGGCACCTCAGACTCCGGCACACCAGCATCAAGCACGAACGCACGATGTTTAGCCCTCAGAGCGGCCAACGCCTTAGACAGTTGCAAGGTAGTGCCCGCCTTCACTGTGTACGGCGTGACTAGTAGGGGAGGGCCCCCGTCCTGCGCCCAGCCGAGGCCTTGCACAACCTGTTGCACAGCCGCGGCCGCCGCACGCGCCACTTCCTCCGTCCGCAGCGGCGCCACCCCATACACACGTCGATACCGCCGGTCCTCACGCACGGCAGTGGCCCAGCCAGGGGGCAGGAGGGCCACTGCCGCGGCAAATCGGTCGGCGGCATCTCGGACCGAGGTAGGGCCCCGGCGCGGTGACGGCAGCTTCCGGGGATGCCACCGAAGCACAGCCCGCCACACATTATTCAAGTACATTTCGTCGCAGGCGGCAGCAAACCCCTCGCCCCACACATGAGGCATGTCACACGCGTCTCGGTATTCGTCAAGCCCATCATGCGCATCAACCAGTTGTCCCACATACAACAGACGTTGGAGAGCACGCAGGTCCGCAAATGCGACGTCCCAGGTTTGACCGTCCACGCACAGCGCCGGGTTGGCCCACAATGGCACATGGACCACCCACGGCCCAGGCTCGGGCGGGGCAACTAGGGTCACAGTTACGGACATGCTCTAAATTGCGAAACGAAAACGTAAGCACGCCACCAGATGTTGAAGTCGTGTCTCGCAAGCAGCAGGAGACGGGGGTGAGCGGTAAAGCGAAGTGCGCGGCCACATTACCTATGAATGTCAGGACAGAACCGTGAAGCCGAGGAAACGATAGACACTTCTGTCAGCGAACTTCACTTCCATCGCTTTATGGATTGCGCGTGCGAAGCATTTGTATACAAAAGCGTGAGATACAGTCTATGATCACGAGGCCATCCATGCGCACTTCATTCTTCGGTACCTCCCTCGCCCCCTCGCCCCCCTCGGCCCCCTCGCCCCCTCATCCCATAGTCCCAAAAGGGGCAAGCCGTGGTACTGCGTAGCGGTAGCGGTCCATGAGCCTCCTGGCTCGTCTGGACCAATCTACAAGCATGAACTTGTAACACCAATCAATCAATCAATCGCGTAGCGGTAGGTGTTTATAGATGATCTCGTTGTCAGCACCGACCCCGGGTCATTTCATCGATGTTTTTTTCCTGCGCGAGACGGGACGTTCAGGAACTACCGTCGAGAAGACAGAGCGACACAGCGGTTCCTGAAAGCCTTATCGTCTCAAAATCAACTGCCAAGCAAATATAGTGAATGTTCTGTATTGTAGGATTTTTGGAGAGGGCGACACAAGACCTGCGAAACCTTGCAAGACAATTTCCCTGCCGAAAAGCGGTGAAGATAATAAATGATCGGCCGACATGAAATATGCTTAAGACATTATACCACGTTGCTTTTATGGCGTGCTCTGCGGGGCCCCTCCTACGCGTTCTTGATTGCGTCATCGCTTCAGAATTTTAAGCGCACCAAAATTTACATGAATGCCTGCCATTATAATCGTGCGATGTGTGGCATGGCACGATCGGTGGGCTGCGGCGTCCTGCACCTGCACATGCATGCTCGGCAGCTCGGCTCGCTCGTGCTCGCTACGCTCTCAGGCCCAATCCCCGTGGGCCAACCCTCATCCGACTCATGGGCCTGGCCAAGCCGAGAAGCAGCACATTTAGATAGCAAGATCATTGGCACGAAAAGCCTTCAAACTGCCCGGGGAACCAACTTTTGAGGTGTTAAGGGTCCGAGTCTCGGGAAGCTCCCCCGTGCCTGCACACGCGGCACTCCGGCGCAGCCAACGACGTAGCCATGGACTTCGCCGTTGCGTGCCTCAAGGCTTGCACCTCGCGATGAAGATATTGCTTGCGGAGAGGCTCGGTGTTTGCTTCTGTGCGCAAGGTGGCGTTACGGACATGCGTGTGTCCGTGCGGGTGGTTCGTGAGCCATTCCATGAACTTATGGAGCACGCAGTGTTAATAAACAGCAGTAGCGCAATAGGATTCTATCCTACCGCCGAAGGAAACTCCAGCTTTGCGGCAGGGGTGCGGCACAGGGACAGAACCCCTACTGCGGCACCCTTAGTTTGCGGGCTTTAGGAATGGGCAAGAAGTCCAAACAGGTGCACGTCGCCCTAAATCTCCTTTGTTCGCACACGCTGAGGCGGCGCGGTCGGGCGGGGTATGCTCAATACTCGGCGTGCTCGTGGCGTGCCAAACCCGGAAGGTCAGCTCACGAATCAGAGGATGCGGGTTCACTTTATGTAGTTGTTTAACATTAACGCGGTGTTGCCAAACAAGCTGCTTTCAATTTTGCAAGATTCCGCGGTTTTGGCTGGCTTCGCGGTTTGAGCTCGCCCCTTCTCAAGCTTTACTCGTGTGCTCGCCAAGTCGGCCGAATCATAGCTATCACACGCCTCGTAGTCCTTTTAGGTCTTGTTGCGGCAGCGGTCTCAGCCTCAGTTTCGCAGATATGTGAGGTCGCGCAATATGGCGCGGTGGGCGATGGCATAACCCTGGACACCGCGGCCGCGCAGCGAGCCATCGACGCATGTTCAGGGCTCGCTGCGGACGGTAGCGCTGTTGCTGATGGCAGCACGAGCTCAAACTCGAGCCGCGGAGGTGGCACAGTCCTGTTCGAGCCTGGGCGGACCTACCTGCTGGGCTCGCTGCGCCTGTCGGGCTCTGTGCACTTGCTTATGCCGCCGGGGACGCTTCTGCAAGCCTCAGCCGAGGTAAGTGCCTTACTCGACTGGCTGCTTCTGGTCTGCTGGGCGTGCTTGCCGGCCAGCTGAAGGGGTGCGGACGTAAACCTTGCGCCGTGACCGGCTTGTACGGTTCATCCCGCGGGGGCTTGTCTTTCCGATGTACTTGCGCTGACCACATTCCCACCCCATCCACCCCCCGCAGCGCTCCAGCTATGGTCGCACACAGAACACCTGGTATCTGCTCTACTTCCTGGGCTGCCGAAACTGCAGCCTCAGCGGCGGCGGCACGGTGCGCGGCTGCGCAGACGCCTTTATGCCGCCGCCGCCGCAGCAGCAGCAGCCCGCGCCGCCGCCGCTGACACCGGCAAGCTCGGCGCAGGAGGCCGCGGGCACAGGCGGCGCTGGTGGCCCTGGGAATGTGGAGGACACGTAAGTCGTGTAGGGGCGGGTGAAGATGCCAGGTGGCTGCGGGTCAGCGGCCGGCAACTTGGCCATTGACGGGTGGCTGCCGTCGCACAAACGCGCCCCCACCTGTGCCCTCGTGCGGTGACCTCCACTCCTCCTCATATGTTCTTTGCACGCAACCAACACACACCGTACGCTGCAAGGCACGGCACATGTGTGTGTGTGTGTGTGTGTGTGTGTTTGTGTGTGTGTGTGTGTGTGTGTGTGTGCAGGACCGGCGTGGAGGTGACCAACTGGGCGGACCCCTCCTGCCGCGTGCGGCGGCAGTGCCGGCCGCGGCTGGTGGGGCTGGTGGGCTGCGAGGGCGTGGCGCTGTCCGACGTGGCGCTGGCGGACAGCGCCTTCTGGACGCTGCACGTGCGCCGCAGCCGCCACGTGGCCCTGAGCGGGCTGCGCGTGAGCGGCAACCGGCGCTTCCCCAACAACGATGGTGGGCGGCGTTTTGCTTTTCGCTCGCGGGGGAGGGAAACGTGGGCGCGAGCGGGGAGCGACTTGTGGTGGGAGTTGATAGCTCATAGTAGGGAGCTGCGAGCTGGGGAGCTGGGGAGGTCCAATCAAGCCGGGACCCCGGCTGGGCACCTTCGTGCCGGTCTACGTATCTGTAGGCCGCCAGGCTTCAGGAAAAGGAAGCTCTGCAGGGGCAGCCCGTCACCTTGGGCTCGTCGGCCGTGGCCGCCTTTTGACCCCGCCGCCTGCCGCCCTCCCTGCCTCTCGCCCCGGCATAGTGCAGGCATCGACATTGACGGCTCGGCGCACGTCACCATCCGGAACTGCACCGTGTCCACCGCCGACGACGCGGTGTGCCTGAAGACCACGCTGGGGCAGGGCGAGCGAGACCCCGACCCCGGCCTGCGGGCGCTGGAGGCGGCAGCGACCGCGGCCGCCAAGGCCGCCAAGGCCGGAGCTGGCTGCAGCAGCCGTGCTAGTGGTAGTGGTGGTGGTGGTAGTGGTGGTGGTGGTGCGGACCGCAGCGGCCATGGCGGCAGCGGCGGTCCTCAAAGCGCTAGCCACGCTGGTGGTGCCGGCCGCGCCGGCAACACCGATGCTGGCGGTGCTGCCGGGGGTGGGGGTGAGGGCGGGGGCGAGGAGGGCGCTGCGTGTGGCGAGGCGCCGCCGCCGCCGCTGCCGCCGCCGCGCGCCACGGAACACGTGCTCGTCGAGGATTGCGTGCTGCGCTCACGCTCGGCGGCGGTGAAGCTGGGCAGCGAGAGCCGGGCCGACATGTCCAACATCACCTTCCGCCGAGTGCAGGTGGGGCAGGGGGGAGCAGCGGGGGGGGGGGACAGAGAGGGCCGGGGTGGAGCGGCGGGTCAGGCCCCACGCGCGCCTGCCGACGACTTTCGTTTAAATTCGGGCTTCTGGAAGCACCAGTTGCTGAGTTTGCGCTTGGCCCAGTGGACTTGGGCGCGCCACATGATGCACACCTACACACAATGCTGTCGCTTTCGTTGTTTTATTTTGCCCGTGAGCTCGTTTAACAATTGGATGCTGCTGAATGCTGCTGCTCGCGGTTCCTGGGGCAGGTGCTGGACTCGAACCGCGGCCTGGGCATCCAGCTGCGTGACTGGGGCGACATCCGCGATGTGGTGTTTGAGGACGTGGCGGTCGCCACCTCGCGGGTCACGGCGGGCAGGTGGGGTGATGGTGGGGCGGGGTGGGTAGTTCATTCCAGAAACCAAAGCGAGGTGGGGTGGGGTGGGGTGGGGTGGGGTGGGGTGGGGTGGGGCGGGGCGGGGCGGGGCGGGGCGGGGCGGGGCGGGGCGGGGCGGGGCGGGGCGGGGCGGGGCGGGGCGGGGCGGGGCGGGGCGGGGCGGGCGGGGCGGGGCGGGGCGGGGCGGGGCGGGGCGGGGCGGGGCGGGGCGGGGCGGGGCGGGGCGGGGCGGGGTGCGTGCGGCGCCGCCGGGCTCTCCAGGCAACCTCCCACTTGCGCCCAAGGTGGCGCGAGGAGCAGGAGGGGCGCTAGGTCTAGAGCTGGGGGACAGGGAATAGGGCGGCCACGCCGGTCTGTGGGCCTGGAACTTTAGGCAGGTAGGCATGCTTGAGCTCGAAGCGACACCTCAGGACCACCCTCTCAGGTCAGGGCCACGCCCTGTCAACCTCGCGCCCTGATCTTAGCACCAAGCCCTTCGCCCCGCCCCGGATGCGATCTGTGTCTGTGTGTCTGCGCATGTGTCTGTGTGTTCGCGCGTGCGTTGCACCTGAGACCCCCGCGCCCGCGCCCCCCATCTCATCCGTCCCTGCTCCCCATGACCTCACTCCACCCCAAACCCCCCACTGCGCAGGTGGTGGGGCGGCGGCGAGCCGATCTACGTCACCGCCCTGCCGCGCCACGTGGACGCCTGGGGCCGCGTGGGTCAGCTGCGCAACGTGACCTTCCGCCGCGTCGCCGCCACCGCCACCGGCGGCCTGGTGGTCGTGGCGGGCTCGCCGGAGAGTGTGGTGCGCGGCGTCATCCTGCAGGACGTGACGCTGCGCGTGCTGCCGCCGCCGCCGCACCCGCCGCCGCCGGCGCTGGCGCTGGCGGTTGCGGCGGCAGCGGCAGCGGGACCGGGGACGGGGTCGGCAACGGGAACGGGCACGGCGGCGGCCCATGGTGGGGTTGGGTCTGCGGCAGCGCATCACGGCCCGCGGCGTGCGCAGGAGGTGGCTGGTGGGGCGGCCGGTCGGGACGCTGCGCTGCTGAGGGCGGCGGGCGCACACGCCGTCGCGCCTGCTGCAGCCGGGCGCAGGCTGCTCGGCGCCGCGGAGGTGGGGGGCGTGCCCGGCCACACAGCGGGCGGAGCCGCAGCAGCAGGTGCGCATGTCGCCAGCGCTGCGGCGCCAGCAACCGGGGCAGCGCAGCGGCCTGCTACAGACGCAGGCTCTACGGAGGCTCTGGCAGGGGGCGCGCAGGGTGGGGGCTCCTCCCAGGGGGAGGAGGAGGCGCCAGGCGCTGCACAGGACTGGCCGCTGGGCGTTAAGCTGGACCTACGGCCGGGGCCGTACGACGTACGGCGGTGGCCGCTGCCGGAAGCGGGGCCCCTGCTTGCGCAGTACGTGCAGGGTCTGACGCTGGTGAATGTGGACATACAGCTCGTGCCGCCGGCGCCGGGCCACGTCGGCGACGCGGCGGCGCCTGCTGCTGGCGGCGCAGGAGGCGCCGGCGGCGAGGAGCGGGAGGCGGCGCCGCCGTGGGAGATACCGCCGCCGCCGCGTTCGTGGCTGGCGGGGTGGTGGGACGGGTGGCTGGCGCGGCCACCGCCCTGGTGTGTGGAGCTGGTGGCGCGGACGGTGCAAGGCTTGCAGGCGCAGGGCGTGCGTGTGCGGGTGAGGAGCCCGGCGGCGCGGGAGGGGGGGGGGTCCAGGTTTGATTAGTAAGAGGACGGGGGGTAGTGTGCCGCGTGGTGCAGCCAGCGCATGGACTGGCTTGCGTGGACCGGTTAAAACAACAATAATTTCAATAGGCAAAATGCTTGGAAGTTTCACAAGTTTTGTTTGGTTCCTGGCCCCTTGTGTAACTTGACAGGTGATTTCTGCGGACGAAGCCAGCGTGCCGCTGCCGGTGCCCAGCGGCGGCGGCGGCGGCGGCGGAGCCAGTGGGAGCGGCCACGACCCGGTGGCTGACAGTAGCTGGTTGCACGGGCGCGGCACAGCCGTGGGAGCGCTGTGGCTGGGCGTGGTGGCAGTGCTGCTGAGCGTCGTGGCGGTGACGGCGTGCGCGGGCGCAGCGCTGCTGCAGTGGCCGCGCCGCGGGCAGGCGGCACGGCTGCTGCTACAGCCGCTGCCCACCACGGACAGCGAAGACGGCTACAGCCTTGTCTCCCGCGGCGACGGCCGCGGAGTCACGGATGATGGCGCAGACAGCAGGAGGAGTGAGGGCATGGCGTCTGCGTCAGTCTGGGCTGCAGCCGCTGCAGGTTTGGTGCCGGCAGCAGTGACTGCGCCGGGCGCGGCGCCGCTGCCGCCGCTGCCGCCGACTGGGCTCAGGAGCCTGTGCATCGAGCGCAGCAGGGCGCTGGGGTCTTCCGAGTCGCTGTCTAAGAAGACGGTGGCCACGCTGCGCACCTGGTCGCCGAGGGTGATGCCGCCGGAGGCGTACTCGACAGAAGGGGTATGAACAAATTGCGAGCGGGCATAAACATTCAGGGTTGTCAACGTTTTGTGCTATGGGGTCGCAGGTGCGACATACCGTAACGATGGCTAAGAGTAAGAGAGTTTGTGTGCCTGTGGCGGAGGTGCCTCCCATGCATGGCTGACGTACCGTACGCAAAATACAAAAGCTGTGGCCGGGCGGTCACGCGGCTGCATGATACATACTACTCAAAACACGTCGCAACAGCGACGCAGCGATGCCATCACCGCACATGCTTACACGTGCTGCACAACTACTTGATACTCAACATGGACACACGGCAAGGGAGGCCCGTGCGGCCTTCACCGGCACACTTCCCGCACACACGCGCTTTCGGGCGGGGTGCCCGCTCACTTCCTGCTGGGTGCCCACCCGTGGCGCCCACCTCAACCGCATCATTTCGTACATACACCTGGGGCCGTTTGGAAATAATCGGAACACGTGTGCACAGCATAGTGTGGCATGCTGCCATCGAGTACCATCGAGTATGGTCCATGTAAAAGTGCATTTGTCAAAACTGTCACTTGTCCGGCAGTCGTCGCGTCAGTACGTGAGTCCAGGTCAATGCACCGTGTCGGTCCAGGTGGGCATGCGTTGAAGCACCTGTGGGCGGTGAACCTTCCACAGGACTCCTACCTACCAACGGAACGCCCTTAGCGAGCAAGTTAGATTTTAAACCGGCAATACTGCTACAGCACCGCAGCGGCGCTAGCTGCTGCCGTGCAGTCGACTCCGCTCGTCGCATGCACATCACCAGTACGGCACGTAGGCGTGGTACAAGATCTTGACGATCCGCCGCACCGGGTCCACCGCCGCATAGCAGAAGTTTTGCCGCGAGCGACTGGGGAACAGCTCCAGGGGCCCTGCGGGTGCATGTGTGTGCACATGCGCGCGCGTGTGTGTGTATGTGTGTGTGTGTTAGTGAACGGAAGCGGAGAGGAATGTGTGTGTGTGTGTGTGTGTGTGTGTGTGCACGTGGGGCCGCAGGCACGGCGGGCGCGGGAGTACGTCAAAGCCGGCATGCAGCTGACACTGCGTGCGAGGTTCTACATGCGTACGTGTGCCTTGGCGGCTTCATGGCGAGCTGGAGGCGCTTGCCGCCCTGCCGGGCCGGTGTCTGGGCGGCTGCCTGCCCTGGTGCCGCCCCCCCCAGTCGCAGTCGTGTTCACATTTTGTTTCTCACCGGGACTGTTTACCAGTACCCCCCCACCCCACCCCACAGAATGGTCGCAGTTGTCCTGGGTGCACGCCCCCTCATGCGCGGCCCTTGGCGCCGCACCTGCCTCCCCCTGTATGGAGTTGATCTTGTAAACCGCCGACACCGTCTGCACCTTGCCGCTGGCCGCGTCCTTCTGAGCGCTGCCGTGCATCATGCGCAAGGAAGGACACAGGCACGAACACAGGAAGAACACACGCAAGACGAAAAGGAAGGAGCTCGGGAGACGTGCGACAACCGTCAACGAAGAACGAGTCATCGGCACGTGAGGGGGCAGCTTGGATGGAAGCGGGCGCCGGGCCAAGGCACATGGGGAGCACGCCCGGTTCGGCCCTGGTCCGTGTGCACGTTTACACCGGGGCCAAGGTGCTGCTCACACAGCCCGGCCCGGCCGGTGCCCGCTCTCCGCGCACTCTGCTGCTGCCGGGGACAAGGACACGCGATGGCGGTGGCGGCGGCGGCGGCAGTACAGGCACAGCCGGGAGGACTGTGGGAAGGACTGCGGGGCCACTCTTGCCGCTCCCACTGCGTGTATCTGCCTGAGCCCGTCCGTGCCTGTACTCCATGTGCGCATCTGACTGAATCGCCGCTGCGCAATCCTCCTGCCGCCACTCACCACACCAGCTCCTTGTACAGCCGTTTGGACGTCTCCACGTACGGCTCCACCTTGTCCTGTGGCGGCGGCGGCAGTGACAGCGACAGCAGCATTTCGGGGGCGGGGTTGTGTATACCAGCCCGCTCTAAACCAAAGGTGGGGTGGGGTACTTCATTCCGGAAACCAAAGCGACCATTGCAACCCAGAAACCAGAACCTTGTTGCTACGGTACCAGCCTGGGGACGCTGAGACGCGGATGCTAATGATGTGTAGGACTCGACACTGGAAAGTACTGCCACCTCCAGGCAAAGCCCGACTGCGTGCCACTCGCGCATTCACGCGCGCACACACGCACGTCCCACCCCCTTCACATCCCCCCCCCCGCCCTCCTGATTCCCCGGCCACGTCGTTTCGGACCCGCCCGCCCCTCCCGTACCTCGTACTGGCAGCACGAGCCGCCCAGCACCACGTGCTCAAACAGCCGCCACAGCAGCTCGTCGCGCTCGGCGTCGCTGTAGGGGCAGGCGTTCTCGCTGTCGTCCCCCGCCAGAATCATCTCCCGCAGCAGGTCGCTGATCTGGTGGTGGGGCCGTGGGGTTGGGGTGGTGATGGAGGGCGGGCGGGAGTGATGGGCACCCCTTTCCAGGATTCATCACTGGTAACAACCAGTACGGATGGGGTGGGGTGGGCGCCAGCGGCCGCACACGCACGTGCAACATGGGGGAAAAAGGGCCGAGCTCGTCGCCAAAAAGTAATATGATGGGGGAAAGCAGGCCAGGGAGGCGCTGGAGGACGGAGAGGCGACGGCGCGCTCGCCATGTGCAAGCCGCGGCGAGGGCGGCCCTAAGATGCGGATGCATGTATGAGCGGAGAGGCTGGGCATGAGCGGCCAGGCACACTTCTCCTTGGCCCCACCTGAAACCCATCCCGGTTGTCCTCCATGCATTTCCCGATGTCCCCGTTGGACCGCACGATGGGCGGCGACGTCTCCGTCAGCTTGTCGAAGATGTCGGTCCTGAGGGGCGCCGATCGCAGTAAAGCAGCAGCGTCAGCGGACATATCACACATGTCGATTTGCGAGGCAAATGTAGACAGCGGGTATGACCCCAACATCCCTGCCCATGCTTGCAACCGCTGCGGACAGCTCCCGTGTCTTGGACCGATCGCAGACAGCCCCTGTGTGCGAACAACCATAGAGAGCTGCCACGCTCTTCCCCCCGCTGAACATCGGCATTTCGCAAACATTTAATACACACCATCCTATGGATGGCTGGGTTTGGTTTAGTTTGGGCTGGTAACCACAACCCCCCCCCCCCACTTTGGTTTCTGGAATGAAGTAACCCCGGGGGGTTGTGGGGCCGGTGGGGGTTGTGGGGCCGGTGGGGGTTGTGGGGCCGGTGGGGCTGGTGGGGCCGGTGGGGTCGGTGGGGGTGTCGGTGGGGCCGATGGGGCCCGAACGCGTTTTAGCAATTTCGTCTTGATAGACAATAGGGCCTATTGAAGGAAATTGACCCTATCGAACCTTAATAGTTCCTAAAGACCTAATTGTCCAACCCTCAGACGTTGACGGTGGCGAATTCACCCATTCCATGGCCCCACCACCGGCAGGGGCAGGGGCAGGCACGTAGCTGTGGGGTTTTCAGCTGTTTGGGGACAAAGTTCTACGCCGTAGATGGAAGATACGACCAGTGCTTTTTCGCCTGCTGTGCATGCGCTATTTATGTGAGTGAGCTGCGAGTCTTGTGACTCCCTGGCTATGCCACCCCAGGCCACCACGCAGAAACGTGGAGCATCCTGGACTGTTCTGGACACGTGATGCGCCGGAGGCATCGGTCGGACGGAGGTGCCCAAGTGCTGCAGCAGGATCAGGGCGGTGCAGGAGGTGCATGGAGGTGCCCTAGAGCAGCAGGGCACTGGTGCCTGGAATGGTCATTGTTTGAGGGAGGGGGGCGGGCGGGGGGGGGGGGGGGGTGACAAGGATGGATCGGTGACACGGATGGGCGACACGTTGCCGTTCAGCAAACAGTGAGCCTCCCTCATCGGGCGCCTTCACTCGGTTAAGTTTAGCAATCAGAGAGTGAGCCGTTGAAGCCATTTTGGCAGAAAGCGTGCCGCGCGCGCTACTTCCCACGCTACCATTGTCGAGCCAAAGCTTCCCAGGTTTAATGCCGACATTTTACTGACAAGTTTTTCAATGTCGCTAAAGCGTTCGCGTTCAGAGCCTACACTTGGGCCAGACCCTTCGAGTCGCTCGGTCAAACCCAAAGGCTTTTCCTCGATGACAAAGGAGCTGTTCAATACAATATACAGCAACGTACTGGATCCTGGGGCGCTGGAAGGCGTGGACTATCGGAACCGTTTTCCTTTTGATTTGTCGCCGTTTCCCGGCCTTCTGATTCCAACCCTCATTCCAACCCTCATGGACCACTTGCTGGCTCTTAAGTACGTGCTTCAGACGGATAATATGGAGGCGCCGCGCTATCTGCAGGTATGTTAACGTGGTCATGGTTTGGGGTGTCGGCCGGGTTCGCAACCTCACGTTCTTGCCCAACCCCTAACAGTTCTGGGAGATCCTTAAGAACCTGCTGGCATTGCAAGTGGGCAGCCAGGGGAGGGTCTGCGTGGTTCCGGGTGCTGCAACAGCGGGCACAGCAGAGGGCGCAGTGGAGGGCGCAACAGAGGGCGCCGAGTCGGGCGCGTCGGCGGGCGAGCCGCGAGAAGTGGAAAGCGAGCTGCGCGCAGCTGGGAGCGAGCTAGGGGCAGCGGATGGCAAGACGCGCGCGGCGGAGGACGCAGGGCCTGGTGCAGCTCAGAACAAGCAGCGCACGGGGCATAAGGACGCGGCTGCTGAGCAGATCTTGCTGGGTTACGAGGCATCTGTGAGCGGCGGGGCGGTCGGCGGTGAGTGGCAGTGCCTGGGAATGCAGATGGGTTCAAGAGTCCAGTATGCGTGACCACTTTGACACGCGGAGAGGAGGGAAGGAGGGCTTGTATGTGAAGCGTGCAAATCTCATGTCTTTGCAACCGTAGGCAGGTCAGAGTTTGTGCTGGTCACGGTTCCTGGAAACGTGAAGCTCCCCAGCAAGAAGGGCCTTGACTCCGTCGGCTCGGCCGATGGCGTCACGCCGTTGCTCGTGGGCGAGGTGAAGGCGAAAGCAGACGTCAGCAAGCACATCTGGCAGCCGCTGTCATGCGCGATTGAGCTGATGAAGAGTTGTCCATCCCAGCCCCAGATGTGGTGAGTCGTATGCGCGTGTGTGAGCTGGCATTCCCTCCCCGGCATATTGACTCGGATTTTGCCTCGCGCACAAAGCTGGTGTGACACACGGTCAGCGTTTCGCCCCTCTTATCCTTGAACACACCACCGTTGCACTGTGCCTCATTGTGCCCCTGTATGTGGCCAGGGTGCTCCTGACAGACTTGGAGACTTGGGACTTCGTGCTTGTGACACGGAAGCAGTGCCCGATGGCGACTGAGGGCTCAGCGGCGGCGGGCGCAGCGGCGGCGGGCGCAGCGGCGGCGGGCGCAGCGGCGGCGGGCTCGGCGGCGGCGGGCGCAGCGGCGGCGGGCTCGGCGGCGGTGGGCTCAGCGGCGGCGGGCGCAGCGGCGGCGGGCTCGGCGTCGGTGGGCTCAGCGGCGGCGAACACAGTGGCGCCGGGCTCAGCGGCGGCGGGCGCGGCGGCGGCAGGCGTAGATACGACTGCGGGCGCAGCGGCAGCTGCTGGCCTGGCGGCGGCGGCGGCGGCTGGCGCTGGGGCGGCTGCCGGCGTCGCGGTCACGGGGTCACGATATTTGCTGACGCGGGTACGCGTTACAAAGACGCCAGCGGCATAGCTGTGACTCCCTTATTTGGATTGCCTGTTCTTACAACCATTTGCACCTGAGGGGGGGAGGTGTTAGGTTCAGAGGTCTTTGGGGGCACGTGCGGAGTTTTGCAGTAACGCCCCGCTGCTGCCTTTCGGTGTTTCAGTTGGGCACCCTGAACACCTACATGGACAGTCCCAGTGAAGGCTACGTCAAGGTGCGTTGAAGAGTTTTAGCGTGTGCCGCTTGCACGTTTCATGGCTGCCTTTTGTCCCCTTACCACTCGCCTGCTGTGCATGTTGGCGCATGCAGCTGCTGGCGGTGCTGTACCACATTATTTATCCCAACGAGAAGCTTGAAGACCTGCCAGAACGTTTCCAGAAGAGCCATGTCGCGCTTCAGGAGCAGGCAAAGCAGTGGGTGCGGGACGCGGAGGAGCAGCAGGTAATGGGGAGTGCAACATGCACGGCATGCACGTGACGAGGGTTGTGGTTAGTTAACGAGTTCCTGGAGTAGAACACGTGCATCCTGACATGCTGGAGCAGCACGACACGCATGCATGTGCGGAAGGCAGGTCTCCTGCAGTAGAAACGCTACATGCATTTTTGGGTATGGTCGTGAGCTGCTGCTGCAAGGACGTTGCAAGGAATGGGGCATGGGATTGGAGTGCGAAGGACCGCACAGCACGATACCTCTTCTTCCTCTTCTTGCAATAGCTCGCAACACTCATCGCATTATATGGCCGCCACCACCGTGAGCGCAGAAGCTGGCGGTGGCCAAGGCGATTGCGGAGGCGGAGGCCAAGGTTAAGGCAGCCCAGGCGGCGGAGGCCAAGGCGAAGGCCGCCGAAGCCGCGGCAGAGGCCAAGGCGAAGGCCGCCGAAGCCGCGGCAGAGGCCAAGGCGAAGGCAGCAAAAGCCAAGGCAGAGGCCAAGGCGAAGGCCGCCGAAGCCGCGGCAGAGGCCAAGGCGAAGGCAGCCCAGGAAGAGATGGAGGCGGTCAAGGCGGCGGCGGAGGCCAAAGCGAAGGCGGACAAAGAACAAATCGAGAAGCTGCAGGCGGCCCTAGTTGCGATGAAGGCTGCACCTGGAGGTGGAGGTGTGGGCGGAGGCAGCGCCTCGTAAGGATCTCTGGGCGTAGTGGGCAGGAGCTGCTGAGCACCGGCATCGCAGTGACTTGTACAGCAGCGGGTGGTGCTGATAACTATAGATACCCGCGTGCCACCATCATGGAGAGAATCCATCAGGCGAAAGCGGCTGCACTGGGCCCGGCAGTACCGGCCTGGGGCCCCAGCAATGAAGGGGTGCTTGGGAGATTCACGTGTCTTACGGGGCACGCCTAGCTGTGTGAACTGCATCAGTCTGGAAAACCCAAAACAAAGGCCGTGTATGTGTTGGGCCTAACCATAAATTCCTACCAGGTACAGCTGTGCATGTCTGTGATTATGCTTGCTTGTTGGGCCTGAACATGGGGGCTGTGGGGACTGTTCAAAGTTCACACAACATGGGGCGGCGTGTAACAAGGGAACGAGGTGGTGCCGTGGCGGTACTGGGGGCCAGGCCCAACGGCTGAATCGGTTTGAGATGACGGGGCACTTGGGTCAATCAATGCACAGAAGCAGGTGCAAGACTGCAGGAATAGATGCGGTAACGAGTGTAAGTGCGTGGCCATTTAGTGCAAGTCGGCTGTGGGCGAACAGAAGAGAGAGGCATCCCGCGGGGCTGCTTTCACGTGTGTTGCGTTTGCGTGGTGCTGGTCATGGCTGGGGACAGGCCAGACACAAGTGGGATCCATGGGGGTCGTGCTAGTCGTGCGTCTCGCAATGCAACGCGTGGAAAGGGTGAGGCCCCGTAAGCTGGTGCGCTTCACTTCTCTTGTTGTGAGTATTATGGTTGCGGAATTACAGAGGGGACAACCCGAGTGTGCAAGGACACAAGGGCCGTCGGAAGCTGCTGCAAACCCTCCCGCCACCATGGTCCGTGTGACTCCGCGCACAGCAAATCCTAGCCAAGCCGTAACCCGTCAGAGCCCCGCCGATTGCATCGCTGCCACAAAGCCAAGAGCGGGATTACCGCACAGTTGAAAGGCGAACAGTACACCCTACCAGTACAACCTAAACTAACCATGGCGCAAGAGTCCAGGTACCAGGCGGCAGCACGAAGCAGAGGCACTGCAATACCAACGCGTCACAAGACGTATGAAATCACGGCGACGGAGGCGGTGATGCGGAATCGTACGGCCAGGGGTACGGCAGTCGCAACTCCATCCGACCACCGGCGGCCCGCAGGCTGGCCGGCCGCACATCCACACATGGGAGTATTTGCGAGCGTGTGCGCCGGCCAGCCCCCAACCCCCTCGTCGCCGCCCCCCCGGAGATGATGACACCGGTATCCGGCCGATCCTGGGGCTGCATCACCTTGCCTGCATGCACGTAACCCACACCCGGCCGGCGCTGCCTCCCTGTGCGGCCGCCGGTTCCTGACGGGTGTGGGGAACCGCAAGGCGGTCCACACCCGTCGCTGTCCTGCTATTGCTTACTGTCCATCGTGCCCGTCCTTGCACGGCTCCGCATTCGCATGGCCCATGCCGCATGACGTACGACCGGGATTGCGCCGTGCAACGCGCGTGTTGCTCTTTTTGGGCTGAGCCCCCCCAGCGAAGCGTTCCAGGGGGGGGCGAAGCCCCCCCGAAACACCCCTGTCCGTGCGTGCGTTCGTTCGTGGCTGCGTCGGCAAAAAGTATCATACTGGCACAAACCACGACTGCCACGTATTAGTATTTGTTATTGTCTATTCCATGTAAATAGGCGGCAGGGAAAATTCGGGCGGAACGAGAAGTGCCTTTGCGCGTCCATGGACAATTGACTTTCGCGAGGTCGCGAAGATAGTCGCAAGCGCCCCCGGTTGTTGGGCCTATAAAGCAAACTCTGTTGGCGGCAAGCAACGCGGGGAACTAAAGCGCGAGTTTGTGACAACTTGCGGAGCCATGTTTGTCCGCCCCTCCTGAAATGCCGAGGAGCCCCGAGGTCGCTCCCACCCCGCGCCTAGCCCGAGGAATGTCGGGCATCGACGACGTCTGCAGTGCGTTAGAGGGCTACAAAATGCTTGGACTTGGTGGCAAGGGTGCCCTTGACTCGCGTGGAGGTCGGCGTGTGGGATTCAGACACGCGTGCCTTGTGCTGACTAAGTCCTAAGCCCTGAGCCGGATCATCGTCGGCACGGGTCTAAAGCTCATTCGGTTGAAGTAGCCACCCAGCCTGCGACCATGTTGGGGCTCAGCCCATTTTCCAGCTGTACAAAGCTGACACCCCTTGTCTGTTGGCCGCCCCGCGTCAGTACTTTAATCCTTCCTTGCATGACTTCATTCTCAGTGCCTTTCCTTAGTTTTAGGTCAGCACCCGCCGCCCCGCAGCACAGCCTCAGCCCAGCACCGCACAGTCTCGCTGATGTGATGTTCTTTGAGCGCTTTGTTGCCTTGCCTGCTGCTTCGTGGCTTCCGTGGTTTTTCCTTTACGCTTCTTTCTCTCTTCCCTCGCATGTCGTGCTGGGCACCGGTGGCGCTGGTGATTTTTGGGCTGAGCCCCCCCAGCGAAGCGTCCCGGAGGGGGGGGCGAAGCCCCCCCAAAACACCCCTGTCCGTGCGTGCGTGCGTGCGTGCGTGCGTGCGTGCGTGCGTGCGTGCGTGCGTGCGTGCGTGCGTGCGTGCGTGCGTGCGTGCGTGCGTGCGTGCGTGCGTGCGTGCGTGCGTTCGTTCGTTCGTGGCTGCGTCGGCAAGAAGTATCATACTGGCACAAACTGCGACTGCCACATATTAGTATTTGTTATTGTCTATTTCATGTAAATAGGCGGCAGGGAAAATTCGGGCGGAGCGAGAAGTGCCTTTGCGCGTCCATGGACAATTGACTTTCGCGAGGGTCGCGAGGATAGTCACCTACGCCCGCGTTTATAGGGTCTCTAAAGCAATCTATGTTGGCGGCAAGCAACTAGGGGAACTAAAGCGCGACTTTGTGGCAACTTGCGGAGCCATGTCTGTTGCCCCTCCTAAAATGCCGAGGAGCCCCGAGGCCGCTCCCACCCCGCGCCCAGCCCCGAGGAGTGTCCGGCATCGAGGAGGTCTGGAGCGCGGTAGAGGGCTACACGTGCTTGGGATTGGCAGCAAGGGGACCCTTAACTCGCGTGGACAGCGTGTGGGACTTACGCACGCGTGCCTGTGCTGGCCGAGTCCATAGACCCAAGCCTTCGCATCGTTCCATTAAAGCAGCCACCCACCCCGCGACTGTATTAGGGCTCAGCCCATTTTCCAGCTGTGCAAAGCTGACACCCCCTTGTCAGGTTGGTCACACCTCGAGCCAGGCTGCGCCAGCCCAGCGCGCCTCAGGCCTCAGCCCAGCAGTCCGAACCGTATAGCTTACAGCCTCCTGGCGGTATTCGGCCGGCTCATGTCAGCGGTTACCGTCTCTCGGAGGTAATGTGGCCGCGCACTACGCCTTACGCTCACCCTCTTCTCATGCTGCATGCGAGAACACGACATCAACATCGGGGTGGCGTGCTTTCGCTTTCGTTTCACAATTTAGCGCATGTCTTTAACACCACCTCCAGGAGCAATGAAGGGGTGAGAAGGTGACACCGTGTCCCAATCCATGGGGGGAATACCCGAACTAACAAACGTCTGCAGACGACCCCAGAAATCCGCCACGACATCAAGGCCAATGCGGAGCACGTGCGCAGACGGCAACGTGCGCTTGGCAGCAAGGCCAGCCATGATCACACGTTGCCTACCCAAGTCCAAAGCAGACATCGCAGCAAGGCACACGACATCCCACACAGGCTGAACTAGACCCGCAGGCGGCCGGGCCAGCCACAAGTCGGCACGAGAGAACGTGCGCAGCGCGTTCTCAGGCTCTGCGCCCATAGCGAGGCCCATGCTCTCACGCAAGGCCAGTGCCACCCGACAATCCCAGAACCAATGGCGCCGTCCTGCATATCAACATCACACGCACGACACGGATCCACACGCTGACCACGCAAACGCTTAGCAGCATTTTGTGGGAACGCCCAGCACGCATTGGCGGCCGCCCGCCACAAAGCTTCCTTGTGTTGGTTTTCCCACTTGAGCGCCCATAGACGAGTCAACGCACCCGCGAAGGCACCGCACGCCATGGGCACCTCAGACTCCGGCACACCAGCATCAAGCACGAACGCACGATGTGTTTAGCCCTCAGAGCGGCCAACGCCTTAGACAGTTGCAAGGTAGTGCCCGCCTTCACTGTGTACGGCGTGACTAGTAGGGGAGGGCCCCGTCCTGCGCCCAGCCGAGGCCTTGCACAACTGTTGCACAGCCGCGGCCGCCGCACGCGCCACTTCCTCCGTCCGCAGCGGCGCCACCCCATACACACGTCGATACCGCCGGTCCTCACGCACGGCAGTGGCCCAGCCAGGGGGCAGGAGGGCACTGCCGCGGAAATCGGTCGGCGGCATCTCGGACCGAGGTAGGGCCCGG
>JAEHOD010000289.1:0-28034 GCA_016834595.1 Chlamydomonas schloesseri | reverse complement strand
CGCTGGCTGGTGGCGTGGCGTGCTGTAGCCCAGGTACCGCACTGTGTCTCTACCAGCTCGCCCCTCCCTTGCACCAGCTGCACGCGCCCTCATACGCGCCAACACCCGCGAAGCACCCCAGCTTGCAACGTGCTGGAGTATCAGCTAAAGCCCCCACAAGTTACACGTGGTGCTTGTACTTGAAGGCGGGGTCATGCTGCGGGCCTATCGTGCGGGGCTGCGTCACCTCCATCCATCTTCTGCCAAGCGCTGCCGGGCGGCCACTGTGCGCAGTAGGTAGGCACGCATGGCCTTCGGGAGCTGGGTCCCGGTATGACCGCCACACCGCCGATGCCCACGCCTTGCCCCTATTGCGCGGTCTACGTCCATGTAACGGACGGACAGGGATGGTGGAGGAGTGCGACGCCTTACGGAACGGCTGCACAGAGTCGAACATCAGCTCCACCAGTGAGCTCTCCCCCGCCCAGCCTTGCCACCGGTTTTTGAAGGAGCTCTGCATTACGCCTCGCCTGCGCACATGGACACCAACACCTTGTCGGCAAGCCAGTCAACCATAAATCCCAACACAGCCGTACGTAGTAGCTAGCCAAACTCTCACCTACCGTCGCCCCGAACACCCGATGCCACGCCCCTGTCAAGGTCACGCCCCGCATACCCAAACGAGTCCAATCGACAGCCACCTACCCTGGTACGGCGATTCGCCCGTAGCGGGGTTGTTCACGCGGTGGTTGCCACGCTCCTTGAGGAAGCGCTCATCACGAAAGAGCTGCTCCGAATCACGTTCTCGAGTCCGAAGTCAATGTACCAGTGCACCGGCTCCAGACGCTCACGTCCTGCAGAGAGCAATGTGGTTGTGGCGTGGACAGAATATGGTTTAGTGGGCGCGTGTACATCCACGTGTAAATCCATGAAAAGCGCACATGTTGACCTATCCCATGCGTGTGCCATCTGTACACACCCACCCGCCCGCCTGTCTGCTGCCCCGCCCTGTCCCCAACTACCACCGCCGCTGCCGCAAACTGCCCCTGCCTCCTACCTCCACGCCGAGTGACGTGAAATCGCCGCGAGCCACACCCAGGGCAGGTGTCGTCCTGGTGCGCCGCCACTCAGCCCGGGGCAGCGAGGGAACTCATGCCCGACGCAGCCCTCAGCTGCGCAGACATGCAACGTAGTCGGGACCAGCCCCAGCTCCGTCAGCTTGCGCAGAAGGTAGATGGACGGCGGGATGAAGGATGCGGGCGTGAAGGCACGAAGGAGGGTGATGATGGGGTCAAGCTCCGACTTCGCGACGTGGTGGGTGTCGTGCAGGTCTAGAAGGGAGTAGACCACCTGCCGAGTGGTGTAGGGCTCTGTGCGATGACCTCCGACGAATCAGAGGCCAAACACGCCAGACAGGGTCGCAAAGGTGGTTGTGGTAGTATTGCAGTGAGCCATGCTTGGCATAAGCGTGGGGGCACAGCAACCAGCCACAGGGGCACCGGCGGCCACCACCCGCCACGGGAGGCAGGTCGCCATCCTCAGATGATGGTGGCGACACCGTGCTTGCAGTCCTGCTGCTGAAGCGCAAGCTGGTAACCTGGCGTGATGATCCCTATAGAGCACATAAGAATGCATTTTAGTTAGTGCGGCGGAAGTAAAAGCCCTAGCCAGGCGCTGCCTGTGCCACCCAGCCCCGCACACTCCCGCTCCCGCCCAGCCCAGCAACGTCACCTGCGCCTCCCAGCCCGAGGCCGCCCAGCCCCTCGCCGTGGCCTCCACCTTCCAGCCCGGCCCAGCCTGGCACCATCACCCACGCCTCCTAGCCCGGGCCCACCCAGCCCGGCACCTCACACCTTGGAGCGGCCCATCATAAAAACACGCCGCCATCATCCACGCCGCCATGCCGCCGCTGCCACTGTCGCGGGCACTGCCAATGGAGCCCTCACCAGGGCCATCTCCATGCTGTCTGATGCAGGAAGCTGTCCGCCACTTGGCCCGCTAGCAACAGCTGAGACGCCATCCCCATCCCTGTCCCCGTCCCCGTGCGTGTCGCTGTGAGGCTGACTCCCACCCGATACAGCGCCGGTGCTTGACGAGAGGGGGCCGACTGAGTTGCCGATTGCTGCTCGGGGTGCGTCCGGCCCCTGAGTGTCAGCTGTAAGGGCGAGCCCTTGCCCTCGCCCCCTTCTGTGCCTGCAGATGGGCTTGCAGCCGCACTTGCCGTATGCTGCTGCATGTGGGAGATTCCGCCCGCACGCTTGGCACAGCGCCATGACCATTGCCGGCGGACCCGCCACTGTTTGCCCAATGGGCTGGCGTGAGGCAGCCGCCTCACCCGTGGAAGCTTGCCTGCGAGGCGCTACCCGCCAACCCCTGCTGCCCCGGGAGCGTGTGAGCCTGCCGACGAAGATTGTACAGGATGGCACCAGCACTGAGGGCAGGGCCTGCACCCGAGCAAGGCCAGGGCCAGGGCTGGGGTCAGGTCGGGGCCGGGGTCTGGGCTGGGGGCAGCACGGCCGCGGCCACGACCACGGCGCCGCGGCCAGGGCCGCGGCCTGGGCCAGGCGGCCCGCCGCTGGGGCCGGGCCGGGACCAAGGCGGGGCCAGGGTAGGGGCCTGGGATGGGTCCAGCGATGGTGGCCAGCCGCAGCAGGACCGGGCGGCACGGCCGCGGCTGTGGTGGCCACAGCCAGGACCGCAGCCGCTGGGGCCGGGGCTGGGCCTGGGCTGGGGCTGGGGCTGGAGCTGGAGCTGGGGCTGTGGCCGGGCTGAGGCTGGGGCTGGGGCTCCTGGGGTGACCACCCCTGGGGAGCGGGCTGGCCGGGTGGCCGCCGGGGGCGAGCCGGGATGGCCGGGATGGCCGGGGTGGGCGCGGGTGGTGGGGCGCCCGTCCCCCACGCGTGCCCCAGACCCCGACACGTGTTGCTGCGCGGTCGATCACAACGTCATTGCTGAGGCTAGACGCTGCAGGGGAGCTAGACGTCGCAGGGGAGCTAGACGTTACATTGCTGTCTGCTTTGATTGGCTAGTGGTCGCCTGATGTCGAATGCCAGCGCCGATTTTCCTCGTCGTCGGCCGCTGAGCGGCCGGTTCTATGTGGGCCCACCTAGCTCGGCTGCTCCACAGCGGGGAATGAACTTCTTGGTGAGAAGTGGTTCTGTGCAAGACGTGATGTGTTGAAATGCAGGCTGCAACTCTGTGCAAGTATAGGACCCGTTGCGTGTTGAAGAGCGTTGCCATTAAACACATGTCGCGGCCAACGCAATGCTGCGGTATTAGCGACGTGTCCGCCATGGCGAGCGATAAGTGTTTTGGTGCGAGGCACAGTGCCATGCTAATATATGCCACGACTAATGATATAGTTGAAAACAAAACAGTGTATTGGGAGCTTTCGAGGTAATCACAGCTGGCCAGCAACCGCATACCCATGCGGTGTCGCCGTGCCTGCCTGCCGCCCTGTTGCCCTGCCCTGCCCGGCTGTCCGAAACCCCTGGTCCGAAGGTCCGTCGGACCAGGTTCGACCAGGTTCGGACCAGATTCGGACCACGCACAGCCACGTTTCGGACCACCCCTGGTTTCCCCGAGTGGCAGTGAGTGAGTGGTCTCCAAGACAGGCTGCTTCGGGCTCTTTGCCAGCGGTTGGAGGCAGTGCGTCTGCTTCCGTTCAATCCTGTAAGGATGAATCCTCAAAAAAAAAAAGAAGCTGAGTGGGCAGAGCGACAGGGTGTCAGGGGTTAGCGTGGCGGCAGTGAACGCAGCTGCATGACCCTGCGCAGCTCGCTGACCACCTCGCGAACCACGTGCTCGGACGTCTGCTTGGCCGGCTCACGGGACCAGTACGCACACCAGATGGCGTACAGGAACGTTGCCCGCAGTGTGCCTCCACAGCACGCGCCCGCGCCGCGCGGGCTGGAGGCCACGCGCCCATGTGGTCCCCAAGCATGAAGGCCGCGTCCCGTCACCGGCGGCGGCGCCTCCTGTGGCGCCACGCAGGCCCACAGCTGCTGGCAGCCCACGCCCGTTGCCTGCGCATAAGCCGGGTCATACTCCAGGAACACGTGCGTCAGGCTGGCCCACGCCTGCGTGCCAGCGGCCCGCAGGCGGGGTGAGGGCAGTGCGGCCCCCAACCCCCCCGCGCCCCGTGGCCACCCGTGGCCGAATGCCCTTGCCTCCCGGTACAAACCCGCAGGGCAGGTAAGCATGTTTGCAGCTGGTATACCAGCACCTTTGCGGCTCGAGTGGCGTGGCTTTTTTTTTTTTGAGGATTCATCCTTACAGGGTTGAACGGAAGCAGACGCACTGCCTCCCAACCGCTGTCCCACAAGCGCTGCCACGAGCCGCGCAGCAGCGCCCCATCTGGGGGCGGCGGCCGAGGGTTTCCTCAACGGCAGCTGCGCTGCCGCCGCCGCCGTGGCCGGCCCGACGCTAGGCCCTGCGCCGCCCGCCGCCTGCTCCTGCAACCGCCGCTGAACGCCGCGCGGCCCCTCACCCGACGGCTGGGTGGGTGACGCGTACGACCGTAGCTCGCGCGCCGGCGTGCTCTGCTGTCCGGCAGCAGCTGAGGTGCGGTGAGCCAGGGGTCTAGGGCCACCGGGTTGTTGTGGAAGTGCTGTGCCTGTGACGCTCCGCCAGCTGGGTAGCTGCACGCTGCCACTCCGCTTCCTTCTCAGCGAGCCGTGATGTAGCTGGTCGGCGGGCTGGCCGAGCCACTTGGCTGCGCGGCTGCTGCTGCTACTGCTGCTGGGCTCGGCATGGCTGCCGGGCGCACGGGGAAGGTGGCGCTGCGGGGTTTGGCCCTGGTGGATGGCCCGCCGCACCTCACGCACGGTGTAGTCCGCCAGGCTGATGCCCGCCACCCGATAGTGCTCCGGGTGCGCCACTACCCTCCGGGTGTTCTCTTGGCAGGGTCATTTGTTTCCGTGTAGTGAAGGCCCGACCCCTATCTGCGGGGCAGGTGGTGGGCGGTGCTGTTGCCGGCGATGCTGTGTTGGCGGGGGAGGAGGGCGCGCGTGACTGCACCCAGGCGGCCCGTGTCCGTTGAGGGCCAAGACTAAGGCTCGGTGGGCCACTCGAGCGTATAGGGGAAGGAGGGATCCTAGCCCCAGTCCGTATTCCTCGATAGGCAGGAGGGTGGTACGGGTCGGGAAGCTGCGCGGCAGCCCGTACACCTTCTTGGCAAAGCCAGCTAGGGCGGTATCCAGGGCGACGATGTCCTGTTTGTGTACGGCATGGCGGCAAACGCGTACGCTACTGACGTTTGGACGCACTGCTGTAACATGCGCAGGCGCTGTGCGGGCGTGGCCAAGGATGTCATGATTGCCAAGCCCTTTTCTCGTACGATTTCGGTCGTGCGTGCGACCTGTGCCTTCCAGTCAAGGGCAAAGGTAAGCTGCACGCCTAGGTATTTGTACGGCTTTGTGGGTGGGAAGTACGGGACGGGGAGTGGTGCCGATGCGCAGCGTGTTGTTCATGTCCCGGTGCATGGCGGCCAGGGTGGCCTTTCCTGTCGGTCCGTCCAGGGTGGGGGACGCCCGGGATTTGTTGTGCCAGATTGCTTTTTTTTTGAGGATTCATCCTTACAGGATTGAACGGAAGCAGACGCACTGCCTCCCAACCGCTGGCAAAGAGACCCGAAGCAGCCTGGTCTTGGAGACCAGAATCCCGACAGGGCAAGAAGAGAAGAGAAAGAAGTCTGAGACAAACCACCTGAAAAACCAAAACCACCTGAACCAAATCACCTACCGCCACCCCATCCCGCACCCACCCACCCCACCCCGACCCGGCAGACAGAGCAGGAGGCTGGCCCCCCCGCCCCCCGGTAGGGGTTTCCACAAACACCACCAGACCTAAGCCAAGCAAACCGCTACACCAAAAGCCCGAAGGCAAGCACCACCGGCAGAGACGCACCTCCACACTTCAAACACAAACGCACCCACGGTACGCTCATAACAGACAGCAGGACGCTTCCCGCCCAAACCCACCCCACCCCCGCAAGTCGGTTGCTTAAGCAACACCCCATCAAAAGCAAGGAAGCACACACAGATGCAGAAACAGAGCGGGCCAGATGTGGCGCTGACATAGCAAACTCATTATATAGCAGGGCCCAGCCCGCTGTAAGAAGTCCACGAAGGCTGAGGAAAGACGGCGCTGCAGCGCCACCCAGTTATATGATACACAGCGGAGGCAAGCCACGCCATCGCCTTGAAAACCGCCGCCCACAGAAACTAGGGTGCCTGCACGGGCGATGCAAGCGTCAGCCGGATGCGCAGCTGCGGCGACCCACCCTCCGTATCCTCCACTTCACAGAGGGCGCCACCCGCCGTCCAGACAGCCACAAAGCTCTCCAACTTGGCCGCCTTCAGCTGTGCAGTGAGAAGCTGAGTGGGCAGAGCTGACAGGGTGTCAGGGGTTAGCGTGGCGGCAGTGAAACGCAGCTGCATGACCCTGCGCAGCTCGCTGACCACCTCACGAACCACGTGCTCGGATGTCTGCTTGGCCGGCTCACGGGACCAGTACGCACACCAGATGGCGTACAGGAACGTTGCCCGCAGTGTGCTCCACAGCAGCGCGCCCGCGCCGCGCGGGCTGGAGGCCCACGCGCCCATGTGGTCCCCAAGCATGAAGGCCGCGTCCGTCACCGGCCCCACCATCCCGGTCACCCCACCAGGGTTGGGTCCTGGTTTATCAAAACCCTGTCTCTTCTCTTCTCTTCTCTTCTGGCCCTTGTGTGGTTCGGTGAGTATTCCCGGCTGCTGTGCTTCTAAGCACAGTGGTAGGGGGGCAGCGCGTCTGGCCCCGTTCAACCATGTAAGGATGAATGTAAAAAAAAAAAAAACCGGCGGCGGCGCCGCCTGGGGCGCCACGCAGGCCCACAGCTGCTGCAGCCACGCCCGTGCCTGCGCATAAGCCGGGCACTCCAGGAACACGTGCGTCAGGCTGGCCCACGCCTGCGGGCCAGGCGGCCCGCAGGCGGGGTGAGGGCAGTGCGGCCCCAACCCCCCGCGCCCCGTGGCCACCCGTGGCCGAATGCCCTTGCCTGCCCGGTACAACCCGCAGGGCAGGTAAGCATGTTGCAGCCGGTATACCAGCACCTTTGCGGCTCGAGTGGCGTGGCTGTCCCACAAGCGCTGCCACGAGCCGCGCAGCAGCGCCCCATCTGGGGGCGGCGGCCGAGGGTTTCCCTCAACGGCAGCTGCGGCTGCCGCCGCCGCCGTGGCCTGCCCGACGCTAGGCCCTGCGCCGCCCGCCGCCTGCTCCTGCAACCGCGCTGAACGCCGCGGCCCCTCACCCGACGGCTGGGTGGGTGACGCGTACGACCGTAGCTCGCGCGCCGGCGTGCTCTGCTGTCCGGCAGCAGCTGAGGTGCGGTGAAGCCAGGGGTCCAGGGCCACCGGGTTGTTGCGGAAGTGCTGTGCCTGTGACGCCGCCAGCTGGGTAGCTGCACGCTGCCACTCCGCTTCCTTCTCAGCGAGCCGTGATGGTGCTGGCGGCGGGCTGGCCGAGCCACTTGGCTGTGCGGCTGCTGCTGCTACTGCTGCTGGGCTCGGCATGGCTGCCGGGCGCACGGGGGCAGGTGGCGCTGCGGGGTTGGCCCTGGTGATGGCCCGCCGCACCTCACGCACGGTGTAGTCCGCCAGGCTGATGCCCGCCACCCGATAGTGCTCCGGGTGCGCCACTACCCCAGCCTCCGGCGCCAGGAAGTACGGCGCCCGAGGCCACGCCCCCGCCCGCTCCCCTGGCGCCGCTGCATCATAAGCCGCCCGCTCGTCAAAGGTCCACAGGTGCCGCGGCTTGCGGTGCTGCAGCACACAGGCGGGCTGCCACGCCGGGTCAATAGCGGGCGGTGTCACGCCCGGCCCGGGCTGCAAGAGGCGCCCGGTGTAGTGGACGTAGGACACAGCGCCGGTAGCGCTAGCCACCCACAGCTGGTCCTCGCTAACCCGCCACTGCGGTGGGCCTGCCGGCGGCTGCGTGGCTGGCGGCGCCGGACGCAGCTCCACACCCGCGCGCCGCAGGTGCCCAATGGCGGCCGCCAGCCGGGCAGGCAGGGCCTCCGGCGCCAGCGCGTCGCTATAGACCCACGCCCAGTTGGGAGCGGCGTCTGGACGCACGTGGTTGAGCAGCGCCCGGGTGAGCACCTTCCAGGGCTGCCGGCCTGGCTGGGCTAGCAGGGCGAGCATTTTAGCTTGCAGGGCAGCCAGGAACGCAGGCAGGTCGACGTGGTTGACACCCCCATCCTTGCGCGGCAGGCAGGCAACCTCCCTCTTAGGCAAGAGCAGCGGGTTCCCATGAGACACCAGGCTAGCATCCGCAGCATGCAGGGAGCGTGCTGCAAACCGGTCGACGACATCCGTCAGCTCCTTCAGCTGTGCTGGCGCCGGGTTGAGGAAGCTGAAGTGGTAGGCGAGCTTCGCGGCCAGCACCTGCTTCGCAATGTGCACACGGCCAACGAGGGTGAGCGACAGAGCTGCCCACAGGCGCGCCACGTAGGCCATGCTGCGGGAGCGTTTGTCGTACAGGGCCACGGCAGCGCCCGCAGAGTCCCAAGACAGCGGCACACCCAGATGCGTGACGGCGTCCGTGACAAATGGCACCCCCGTGTGCGGACACGTGCCCGTGAGATGCGCAAACCTGCCCAGGCCAATGGCCCGGCTCTTGGCTGGGTGAACGCGGGCGTTGGAAGCACGGCAGAACAGCTGCACCGCCGCCATCAGCTTAGGCCCATCCACAGCGGGGTCGCGCGCCGTAAGCGTCGTGTCATCGGCATGGTGGCCGGCGGGCGGCGCCGGCGTGCCGTCAGGAAGGAGGGGCGTGTGAAGCGCGCCTTGCTCCACCTGCCGCCGCAGGTAGGACGTCAGCGGCTGCAGCTGGATGACCCACAGCGGCGGTGACGCTGTGCTGCCCTGCGGCAAGCCGTTCAGCACTGGGAAGGGGTCTGAGAGCATGCCGTTCACACACACGCGGGCAGAGCCGTTAGCAGTCAGCAAGCGGATCCAGCGCAGCATGCGTGGCCCAAACCCCAGGCCCTCCGCAGACGCATACAGCCACTGGCGATGCACCCGGTCATACGCCTTCTCAATGTCCAGGAAGTACAGCGCACCACCCTGGCGCGGCGCGCCGTCAGCGTCCACGTCCAGGCGCATCCACTCGATGAGGGCTTGGTGGTACAGCGCGTTGTCGCCAATCCAGCGGCCGGTGATGAACGCAGTCTGCAGCTCGTCCACAACGGCATCCAGTGCGGGCTGCAGGCGGTTGCTGATGGCCTTGGACACCATCTTGAAGTCGCAGTTGAGCAGCGTGATGGGCCGGTAGGATGCCAGCTCGGTGCGGTCCAGGCTTTTGCCCTTGTAGATGAGGGTGATGATGCCCTCGCCCCAGGACGTCGGCAGCACCGCCGCCATCTCGCCCCCATCTTGGGCGTCTGCAGCAGCGGCAAAGGCGGCGGCGGCAGCGGCGCACAAGCGCGGACCCAGCAGCGCCCAGAACACCTTGTACACCTCGTACGGCACCCCGTCCGACCCAGGCGCTTTACCGTTGGCGGAGCTGGCCAGCGCTGCCATGAGTTCGGTAGCACTGAGGGCGCCGTCATCGTCATCAGCTCCCTCCGCGGCAGCCTGCAGGTCTGCGGGAACCTTGCGGTCAATGGCGGCCAGGAGCTGCTGCTGCGCGTCAGAGCAGACGGGTTGCACACGGAAGAGGCCGGTGGCGCTGGTGCTGCTGTACATGGCCGTGGCTGCGGCAGAGATGGTGCTCCGCGTGTTGGGCCCCGTGAGCGCCACAGGCGCCGGCTGTCCCGGCACCTTCAGGTGCATGATGGGCTCCTGAGCGCCGGCAGTGGGCTCGTCAGCCTGCCGATGGAACCAGCTGGTGCCGCGCTCCCCATGCTCCTCCATCAGGGCGGCCCGGGCATTGTGGCTGGTGGCCGCGGAGGCCGCCTGTTGTTCACGCACCGCCAGGTTGGCCATGGCCGCGGCTTGACGCTGCGCCGCACTGGCGCCGGGCTGGTCTGCCAAGGTGGCGGCCAGGTCGGCAGCCAGCACAACGTCATGAAGCCCATCCCGTGCCTGCCGAGCGTGCCGGCGATGGATGTCGGTGGCGGCCTCACGCAAGAATCCCTTGTCCGCCTCCCACATCACGGTTGCGTCAGCACCTGCACTGGTGGCGGGATGAGCGGCAACGTGCGCTTCCAGGCGCTGCTTCAGCTCCGCACACAGCACAGGGTGAAACAGCAGGTAGGTGGGGAAGCGCCACTGCTCCCGGTGCGCACTCGGCAAGTCCGGCAGGGACAGGGTGAGCAGCACCCCGTGGTGATCTCCCGGCGCGCCAAACGTGCGCGCGACATCAGACACCCACGGCAAGGCGGCAGCACTGACATACCACCGATCCAGGCGGGCAGGTGTGGCCGGCTTGGGCGTGGCCGGATGCGTGTAGCCCTTGGCGCTGCCCCGCTTGCTCGCCCAGGGGTCCACCAGGTTGAACTGAGCCAGCAAGCTGGAGAGATGCGGCCCACCTACAGCACGCGACGGGCTGGGGGCCGCCTCCTGGCTAGCATCAGTGACACAGTTCCAGTCCCCACCCACAACAAGCGCCCGGTCTGTGGCCAGGTGCGACTGCAGCCCCGCAAAGAAAGCAGCCTTGTCCGCCCCATTCGTAGGTGCGTACACACAGACCAGGCGCAGGCGCAGGTGGCCCACATCCCAATCCCAACATACCACACGGCCCGCAGCATCCACGGAGGGGGAGTGTAGGACGCAGCCTGGCAGCGACAGCTGAGTTCGCGCCAGGATGGCAGCTCCACACGAGTGGGGCGACACTGCGGGGCTGGCTGACAGGCGGTGGCGCCACGGGAGGCACGGCCCCTGCGCGGCACGGAGGCAGGACTCCAGCGCCTGTGTATCCGTAGCGTGGGTCTCCTGCAGCAGCACAACATCTGCTTGCGTCTGGCGCAGGTGCGATATCAGCGCCTGCGCCTTGGGCAGCGAGCCCAGGCCATTGACATTAAGTGTCAGGAGCCTGAGGCTCGCCGCCCCCACCGGCGGCCGCATTACAAGCCACCGCCGGCCGCGGTGGCGCCGGGGCGTTGGCGGTGTCGTTGGCGGTTGTTGGTGCGTCGGCGGCCCCCGCGGCCACGCCGGGCCGGGGGGGCGCCGTCGCTGCTGATGCTCATGGCGGCAGCACCTGCGCTGGCGCCGCCAACACTCCGCGGGCGGCTGTCAAGGCTCATGCGACTGGACGCGCTGGGGCTGCGTGGGCGGTGCAGGAAGGGGTCCGGCCCGCCGCCGGTCACGCCGGGCGCCACAGGCCCAGGCGGGGGCGGCCGCAGGCGGCGCGGCTGGCTCATTGACACCACGTAGGCGTCCTGCACGAGCTGCGCGACGTCCTGCACCTGCTGCACCACATCATGGGGTAGGGGGGTGCTTGCTGGCTGGTCAGAGTACAGGCTCCACCAGTGGGTGAGGTCGTCCGCAAGCTGCGCCAAGACTGCCTTGCGACCTGCAGGCACACGGCAAAGCGACAGGTCCCCTGCGGGGGCCCCCAGCTCCCAGAGGCATTGCAGGAGGCGGTCACCCAGCACGCGGCTACCAAGCGCCTGCCGCTCATGTGGCTGCACGGCGGTACGGCGCCCTTGGTAGGCAACAAGGTCAGAGCCTATGGCAGTGCAGACGGCAGCGGACAGGCGCACCGCCCCGTACTCGGCCTCACTGCCCGGGCCCAAGCCCCCGCTCCCACCAACGGCCGTGGGCACCCCAGCAGGCGGCCCCCCACCCGATGCCCCAGCCATACCACTGGTACGCCCGGCCGGCAGGGAAGGTGGAGGCGGAGGCGACACTGTCGGCACTGGCGGCGGCGCGACAGCGGGCAAGGCCCCTGCCGGGACCACGCCAGCGACGCCAGCGCGCGGCGGGGGCCGCGGCGCTGGCCGCTGCACCGGCATCGGCGGGTCCGCTGCCGCGCCACCCAGCCGCCGTGGCCCAGGCCGGCGGCCAGCCGCCGGTTCCAGCAGTGGCGGCGGTGGCCCTGGCGGCGCCGGCTGCTGCTGCAGGTGCGCCACCGCCAGCTGCCCCTTGGACTTGGACTTGGGCGGCGTCAACCCCGCCGGCGGTGGCGGCTGAGGCGGGCTCTGCCGCCGCCGAGGGCGTGGCTGATCCACGGGCACCCCAACCCCATCCGGGAGCGCGCCACCCAGACCCGCCAGGGGCTGGAACGTATTACCGGCCAGCACCCGAGATGGTTGCGCCGCCTGCTGCGCCAGCTCTTGCACCCGCTGCCGTTGCTGCTGCTCCAGCATCGCCTTCCGCGCCAGGTACTGCTGCATGGCGTCCGCCTGCTCCCGCGCCGCCGCTGCAGCAGCCCGATCATCAAACCGAGGAGCGGGCGGGGCAGCACCGGTGGGCTGCTGCAGCCCACCCACCTGCCCGCGGTCGGCACTGCTGGCAGGCCCGGCGGCGCCCTCCACATCCATGTCAGACGCCGAGCTTCCCTGCCTCCGCACAGTGGCGGGCTGCTGCTGCTGCTGCTGGCCCCCAGCTTGCCGACGGGCACGCCGACTAGTGCGCGTGGCGTCCTGCATCACGACGTCAGGGGCTGAGCCGTCCGGCCCCCGTGAACCCGCTGGCGGCTGAGAGCCCTCCCCCCCTCCCCCCCGAATCGCCTGCAGAGGACGTGGCTGCCGTGAAGCAGCCGCCTGCGGCGTGGCCTCCGCCGCCCGTTTGACGCCCGCTTGGGGCTGCACTGGCGACGAGGCGCTACCCAGCGGCACGCCAGCGGCGGCTGCTGACGCCGCGGGCAGCACCACAGCCGGAGTGCGGCTGCCCACTCCCGGCCCGGACGCTGCACCAGTGGCGGCTCCTGCGACACCGCCCAAGCCGCCCGCCTCCTGCATCTCAACGTCGGTTCCGGCGGCACCCAGCCCCTGTGCAGCAGCGGCCGCGGCCGCTAGCGGCACCCCTGCCACTGAGGGAGAACGGCCCAGGCCGCCCGCGGCGGTGGGGACCCTGCCTGGGGCAAGGGCCCCCGCCGCAGCCCCCTGTGGGGCAGCAACACCGGCCGCCGCCGCTGCCTCCAGAAGGAGTTCAGCCGCCTTGCTGCTGCAGACGTCCACCAGCATGGGCTCCTCGCCTTGCAGCTCAAAACGGGCGCCATGCAGCTTAGCAAGCAGCGGGTCATTGGCTGTGCCCCGCAGACAGGCAATGACATGGTTGGTGATGCCCGTACCAGCAGGTGCAAGAGGCTGCCCCTTCGGGCCCACCATCTGCGCCAAGCGCTCGGACACCACATAGACACCGCTGAGGTCGTCTGGGTCGGACGTGGTGGTGTAGCCCGCCGCATGCAGGACGGCCTCCGTGCGCCCCACAACAGCGGCCCAGCCGGGCCCGCCAATCATCTTGACAGCTACCGTGTAGGTGCCTGGAATGACTGGCTGCACATCTGCATGCACATGGACAGTCTGGCCCAGGTATGGCACCTTCAGGGGCGAGTTGCGCAGCAGGCAAGCTGTAAAGCTGGCAACGGTGGTGCTGTCCGCCCCAGGGACAAACGTCACCTCCGCATAACACCGGGATGGCTGCCCCACGCTGTGCAGAGAGTGGCCCTGCAAGAGGCGGCCTTGCTGCTGATGCGCCGGGAGCTGAGACTCCAGCACCCGCATAGCGTCCCCTGTGAGCCCCCTGACCGACGCTGCCGTGAGCTGCACTCCCGCTGGCAACCCTTCTGCTTGACCCACTAGGAGAATGGGGCTGGTGGGCAGGCCACGGCCCTGGGCCCGCGGTGTCAGCCCCTGCACCCCCGGCGCCTGGCGCAGCTGCCACCAAGCACGGTGGAGCCCTGTGCTGTCAACGCTGGCAGCGGTACCCAGACTGGAGGCGCCCACGGCGGCGGGTGGCCCAGGTGGCTGCCCTGCCCCCGGGGCCCATGGCTCGGCTGGTGAAGCTGCCTGCATGCCTGCTGACGGCACGCGGGTGCTGCGCTGAGACACCGGCCTGAACCGGCCAGGATCCCCCAAAGACAGCATAGCTACCCGAGAGCACCACTCACAGGGCAGCAAAGCAAGGCCGCATGGTGGAGCAGGGCAAGGGCGGGGCCCCAGGCAACAAGGACACAAAGGCGTGCTGCCCCCCAAAACCAGCTGTGGGAAGCTCCCAGAAAGGGCGGAAGGGCACCCGCGACCACTGCACCCAACGCGCCAGGCTACACGCGCCGAGACCCGGGCAAAGAACCAACCAAAGAGGTCGATACGCCACCGGCTCCAAGCTGTTGAAGCACGCTGCTCGCCGAGGTGTTGAGGATGCCGACCAGCGAAATGTCGCCAACTCCACGGTGACGCTCCGGAGCCGCCAGAATCCTAATCCATATTGAAGTCGACCACCAAATATCAAGCCGGCGTAGGCGAAAAGGCGCGGGAGAGAAAGCGCCGCGCTACTGCTGCAACGTTGACTGACGAAAAAGGAGCGCACCCACAAGCGCTGAGTGCTTCCCAATTAATCGTAGGTCTTAAGAAGCCTAAAACGACAGGAAGCAAGTCGAACCGCGTCCAGAAAACGACAGTGACTGTGTAACTGTTGCAGGGGAGGAAAGCAGAACGCGAGAATAGCAAAGGAGGAGAGTAAAGTAAAGTAAAGTAAAGTAAAGTATAGGCTTGCTGTGGTGGCACACTTGGTGTGGTTCACACGCAGGCTTGCCCAGTCCGCGTATTTTGATATCTTGTCGCATTGGGTTTGCAGGTCGGCAAGCGAGTTGGTGAGAGCAGCTAGGTCGTCAGCGTACGCAGCGGCGCTGCAATGGTATTGCGAATTTTCTTCACTACTGAGGCAGCCGTATTGGTAGCTGCGCCCGCCCACGTGGAGCCAGCGTACGAGTGGCTCCATGAACAGGATGAAAAGCACTGGTGAGAGCGTGTCACCCTGCACCGTGCCGCGCTCAACGGGGATGGCCGATGTGCAGCCATGTTCCGTGCGGATGCGTGTGGTTGCGTGTTGGTACAGGTTGCGGACCGCGCGGATTAAATCATTGGGAAGCCCAAGGTCAAAAATGATTTGCAGCAGTCGGTCCTGGTCAATAGTGTTGAAAGCGGAGCTGTAGTCCACGTACACTGCGTACACGTCTTTCCCGTACAGGGCGGCATCCTCAAGCACGTGCACCAGGTTCAGGACCTGGCGCTCAGTGTTGCAGTACGCCCGAAACCCCTCCTGGGCCTCACTGAACAGCTGCAGCGGCCCCGCGAGTTCACCGATGCCCAAGGTGAGCATTGACGTGTAAAGCTTGTAGCACGTGTTGGCTAGTGCGATTGGGCGCTTATTTTTAACGTCCAGGGTGTCGCCAGGTTTGGGGAGCAGGACGGTGTCTGAGGTAGCCCACGTAGTGGGGATTTCTGACTTGACATACATGACTTTCAACACGTTATGCAGGGCCTGCCTCATGCCGGCGGGCAAGATGCGGAGTAGCTCGTTCGGGATGCCATCCGGGCCTGTCGCTTTGTTGCGGGACAGGTGAGAGATGCAGTGGTCGAAGTTGGCGGGGTCCAGCATGCTGGGCAGCATGGAGTGTGCATCGGGATGCCGGTTTCGCTCAAGGTTGAATGCGTCTGTGGCATTGGGTTGCTCGAAGGGGTACCCCCGTTTCGACCCAGGTTCGAGTCGGTAGTGGCCGGTGCGTGGGCCGTTAGGGGGTTTGGACAGTTTGCTGAAGTGACTTTCGAGGACGGCTAGGATGCTCGCGGATTCTGTGGCCACCTCCCCGGTTTCGGGGTTGCGCACTGCCGGGAGTCCGCGTTCCCCGCTGCCTGTTTGAAAAATGCGTTTATGCCCCTTTTTTTTTTTGAGGATTCATCCTTACAGGATTGAACGGAAGCAGACGCACTGCCTCCCAACCGCTGGGCAAAGAGACCCGAAGCAGCCTGGTCTTGGAGACCAGAAACCCGACAGGGCAAGAAGAGAAGAGAAGAAGTCTGAGACAAACCACCTGAAAAACCAAAACCACCTGAACCAAAGCACCTACCGCCACCCCATCCCGCACCCACCCACCCCACCCCGACCCGGCAGACAGAGCAGGAGGCTGGCCCCCCCGCCCCCCGGTAGGGGTTTCCACAAACACCACCAGACCTAAGCCAAGCAACCGCTACACCAAAAGTCTGAAGGCAAGCACCACCGGCAGAGACGCACCTCCACACTTCAAACACGAACGCACCCACGGTACGCTCACAACAGACAGCAGGGGGGGTCGTCTAAATGGTTAAGACACTCGTGCCGATTTCGTCAAGGCTTCGAGAGATCCGGGTTCGAATCCCGGTCACCCCACCAGGGTTGGGTCCTGGTATATCAAAACCCTGTCTCTTCTCTTCTCTTCTCTTCTGGCCCTTGTGTGGTTCGGTGAGTATTCCCGGCTGCTGTGCTTCTAAGCACAGTGGTAGGGGGGCAGCGCGTCTGTCCCCGTTCAACCATGTAAGGATGAATGTAAAAAAAAAAAAAAAGGACGCTTCCCGCCCAAACCCACCCCACCCCCGCAAGTCGGTTGCTGAAGCAACACCCCATCAGAAGCAAGGAAGCACACACAGATGCAGAATTAGAGCGGGCCAGATGTGGCGCTGACATAGCAATCTCATTATATAGCAGGGCCCAGCCCGCTGTAAGAAGTCCACGAAGGCTGAGGAAGGACGGCGCTGCAGCGCCACCCAGTTATATGATACACAGCGGAGGCAAGCCACGCCATCGCCTTGAAAACCGCCGCCCACAGAAACTAGGGTGCCTGCACGGGCGATGCAAGCGTCAGCTGGATGCGCAGCTGCGGCGACCCACCCTCCGTATCCTCCACTTCACAGAGGGCGCCACCCGCCGTCCAGATAGCCACAAAGCTCTCCAACTTGGCCGCCTTCAGCTGCGCCGTCAGAAGCTGAGTGGGCAGAGCCGACAGGGTGTCAGGGGTTAGCGTGGCGGCAGTGAAACGCAGCTGCATGACCCTGCGCAGCTCGCTGACCACCTCGCGAACCACATGCTCGGACGTCTGCTTGGCCGGCTCCCGGGACCAGTACGCACACCAGAGGGCGTACAGGAACGTGGCCCGCAGTGTGCTCCACAGCAGCGCGCCCGCGCCGCGCGGGCTGGAGGCCCACGCGCCCATGTGGTCCCCAAGCATGAAGGCCGCGTCTGTCACCGGCAGCGGCGCTGCCTGTGGCGCCACGCAGGCCCACAGCTGCTGCAGCCACGCCCGCGCCTGCGCATAAGCCGGGCACTCCAGGAACACGTGCGTCAGGCTGGCCCACGCCTGCGGGCCAGGCGGCCCGCAGGCGGGGTGAGGGCAGTGCGGCCCCAACCCCCCGCGCCCCGTGGCCACCCGTGGCCGAATGCCCTTGCCCGCTCGGTACAACCCGCAGGGCAGGTAAGCATGTTGCAGGCGGTATACCAGCACCTTTGCGGCTCGAGTGGCGTGGCTGTCCCACAAGCGCTGCCACGAGGCGCGCAGCAGCGCCCCATCCGGGGGCGGCGGCCGAGGGGTGCCCTCCACGGCAGCTGCGGCTGCCGCCGCCGCCGTGGCCTGCCCGACGCTAGGCCCTGCGCCGCCCGCCGCCTGCTCCTGCAACCGCGCTGAACGCCGCGGCCCCTCACCCGACAGCTGGGTGGGTGACGCGTACGACCGTAGCTCACGCGCCGGCGTGCTCTGCTGTCCGGCAGCAGCTGAGGTGCGGTGGAGCCAGGGGTCCAGGGCCACTGGGTTGTTGCGGAAGTGCTGCGCCTGCGACGCCGCCAGCTGGGTAGCTGCGCGCTGCCACTCCGCTTCCTTCTCAGCGAGCCGTGACGTTGCTGTCGGCGGGCTGGCCGAGCCACTTGGCTGGGCGGCTGCTGCTGCGACTGCTGCTGGGCTCGGCACGGCTGCCGGGCGCACGGGGGCAGGTGGCGCTGCGGGGTTGGCCCTGGTGATAGCCCGCCGCACCTCACGCACGGTGTAGTCCGCCAGGCTGATGCCCGCCACCCGATAGTGCTCCGGGTGCGCCACTACCCCAGCCTCCGGCGCCAGGAAGTACGGCGCCCGAGGCCACGCCCCCGCCCGCTCCCCTGGCGCCGCTGCATCATAAGCCGCCCGCTCGTCAAAGGTCCACAGGTGCCGCGGCTTGCGGTGCTGCAGCACACAGGCGGGCTGCCACGCCGTGTCAAGAGCGGGCGGTGCCACGCCCGGCCCGGGCTGCAAGAGGCGCCCGGTGTAGTGGACGTAGGACACAGCGCCGGTAGCGCTAGCCACCCACAGCTGGTCCTGGCTAACCCGCCACTGCGGTGGGCCTGCCGGCGGCTGCGTGGCTGGCGGCGCCGGACGCAGCTCCACCCCCGCGCGCCGCAGGTGTCCAATGGCGGCCGCCAGCCGGGCAGGCAGGGCCTCCGGCGCCAGCGCGTCGCTATAGACCCACGCCCAGTTGGAAGCGGCGTCTGGACGCACGTGGTTGAGCAGCGCCCGGGTGAGCACCTTCCAGGGCTGCCGGCCTGGCTGGGCTAGCAGGGCGAGCATCTTAGCTTGCAGGGCAGCCAGGAACGCAGGCAGGTCGACGTGGTTGACACCCCCATCCTTGCGCGGCAGGCAGGCAACCTCCCTCTTAGGCAAGAGCAGCGGGTTCCCATGAGACACCAGGCTAGCATCCTCAGCATGCAGGGAGCGTGCTGCAAACCGGTCAACGACGTCCGTCAGCTCCTTCAGCTGTGCTGGCGCCGGGTTGAGGAAGCTGAAGTGGTAGGCGAGCTTCGCGGCCAGCACCTGCTTCGCAATGTGCACACGGCCAACGAGGGTGAGCGACAGAGCAGCCCACAGGCGCGCCACGTAGGCCATGCTGCGGGAGCGTTTGTCGTACAGGGCCACGGCAGCGCCCTCAGAGTCCCAAGACAGCGGCACACCCAGATGCGTGACGGCGTCCGTGACAAAAGGCACCCCCGTGTGCGGACACGTGCCCGTGAGATGCGCAAACCTGCCCAGGCCAATGGCCCGGCTCTTGGCCGGGTGAACGCGGGCGTTGGAAGCACGGCAGAACAGCTGCACCGCCGCCATCAGCTTAGGCCCATCCACAGCGGGGTCGCGCGCCGTAAGCGTCGTGTCATCGGCATGGTGGCCGGCGGGCGGCGCCGGCGTGCCGTCAGGAAGGAGGGGCGTGTGAAGCGCGCCTTGCTCCACCTGCCGCCGCAGGTAGGACGTCAGCGGCTGCAGCTGGATGACCCACAGCGGTGGTGACGCTGTGCTGCCCTGCGGCAAGCCGTTCAGCACTGGGAAGGGGTCTGAGAGCATGCCGTTCACACACACGCGGGCAGAGCCATTGGCAGTGAGCAAGCGGATCCAGCGCAGCATGCGTGGCCCAAACCCCAGGCCCTCCGCAGACGCATACAGCCACTGGCGATGCACCCGGTCATACGCCTTCTCAATGTCCAGGAAGTACAGCGCTCCACCCTGGCGTGGCGCGCCGTCAGCGTCCACATCCAAGCGCATCCACTCGATGAGGGCTTGGTGGTACAGCGCGTTGTCGCCAATCCAGCGGCCGGTGATGAACGCAGTCTGCAGCTCGTCCACAACGGCATCCAGTGCGGGCTGCAGGCGGTTGCTGATGGCCTTGGACACCATCTTGAAGTCGCAGTTGAGCAGCGTGATGGGCCGGTAGGACGCCAGCTCGGTGCGGTCCAGGCTTTTGCCCTTGTAGATGAGGGTGATGATTTTTTTTTTTTTGAGGATTCATCCTTACAGGATTGAACGGAAGCAGACGCACTGCCTCCCAACCGCTGGGCAAAGAGACCCGAAGCAGCCTGGTCTTGGAGACCAGAATCCCGACAGGGCAAGAAGAGAAGAGAAGAAGTCTGAGACAAACCACCTGAAAAACCAAAACCACCTGAACCAAATCACCTTCCGCCACCCCATCCCGCACCCACCCACCCCACCCCGACCCGGCAGACAGAGCAGGAGGCTGGCCCCCCCGCCCCCCGGTAGGGGTTTCCACAAACACCACCAGACCTAGGCCAAGCAAACCGCTACACCAAAAGCCCGAAGGCAAGCACCACCGGCAGAGACGCACCTCCACACTTCAAACACAAACGCACCCACGGTACGCTCATAACAGACAGCAGGACGCTTCCCGCCCAAACCCACCCCACCCCCGCAAGTCGGTTGCTTAAGCAACACCCCATCAAAAGCAAGGAAGCACACACAGGAGCAGAAACAGAGCGGGCCAGATGTGGCGCTGACATAGCAATCTCATTATATAGCAGGGCCCAGCCCGCTGTAAGAAGTCCACGAAGGCTGAGGAAGGACGGCGCTGCAGCGCCACCCAGTTATATGATACACAGCGGAGGCAAGCCACGCCATCGCCTTGAAAACCGCCGCCCACAGAAACTAGGGTGCCTGCACGGGCGATGCAAGCGTCAGCCGGATGCGCAGCTGCGGCGACCCACCCTCCGTATCCTCCACTTCACAGAGGGCGCCACCCGCCGTCCAGATAGCCACAAAGCTCTCCAACTTGGCCGCCGCCGCCGCCGCCGTGGCCTGCCCGACGCTAGGCCCTGCGCCGCCCGCCGCCTGCTCCTGCAACCGCGCTGAACGCCGCGGCCCCTCACCCGACGGCTGGGTGGGTGACGCGTACGACCGTAGCTCGCGCGCCGGCGTGCTCTGCTGTCCGGCAGCAGCTGAGGTGCGGTGAAGCCAGGGGTCCAGGGCCACCGGGTTGTTGCGGAAGTGCTGTGCCTGTGACGCCGCCAGCTGGGTAGCTGCACGCTGCCACTCCGCTTCCTTCTCAGCCAGCCGTGATGTAGCTGTCGGCGGGCTGGCCGAGCCACTTGGCTGCGCGGCTGCTGCTGCTACTGCTGCTGGGCTCGGCATGGCTGCCGGGCGCACGGGGGCAGGTGGCGCTGCGGGGTTGGCCCTGGTGATGGCCCGCCGCACCTCACGCACGGTGTAGTCCGCCAGGCTGATGCCCGCCACCCGATAGTGCTCCGGGTGCGCCACTACCCCAGCCTCCGGCGCCAGGAAGTACGGCGCCCGAGGCCACGCCCCCGCCCGCTCCCCTGGCGCCGCTGCATCATAAGCCGCCCGCTCGTCACAGGTCCACAGGTGCCGCGGCTTGCGGTGCTGCAGCACACAGGCGGGCTGCCACGCCGGGTCAATAGCGGGCGGTGTCACGCCCGGCCCGGGCTGCAAGAGGCGCCCGGTGTAGTGGACGTAGGACACAGCGCCGGTAGCGCTAGCCACCCACAGCTGGTCCTGGCTAACCCGCCACTGCGGTGGGCCTGCCGGCGGCTGCGTGGCTGGCGGCGCCGGACGCAGCTCCACACCCGCGCGCCGCAGGTGCCCAATGGCGGCCGCCAGCCGGGCAGGCAGGGCCTCCGGCGCCAGCGCGTCGCTATAGACCCACGCCCAGTTGGGAGCGGCGTCTGGACGCACGTGGTTGAGCAGCGCCCGGGTGAGCACCTTCCAGGGCTGCCGGCCTGGCTGGGCTAGCAGGGCGAGCATTTTAGCTTGCAGGGCAGCCAGGAACGCAGGCAGGTCGACGTGGTTGACACCCCCATCCTTGCGCGGCAGGCAGGCAACCTCCCTCTTAGGCAAGAGCAGCGGGTTCCCATGAGATACCAGGCTAGCATCCTCAGCATGCAGGGAGCGTGCTGCAAACCGGTCGACGACATCCGTCAGCTCCTTCAGCTGTGCTGGCGCCGGGTTGAGGAAGCTGAAGTGGTAGGCGAGCTTCGCGGCCAGCACCTGCTTCGCAATGTGCACACGGCCAACGAGGGTGAGCGACAGAGCTGCCCACAGGCGCGCCACGTAGGCCATGCTGCGGGAGCGTTTGTCGTACAGGGCCACGGCAGCGCCCTCAGAGTCCCAAGACAGCGGCACACCCAGATGCGTGACGGCGTCCGTGACAAATGGCACCCCCGTGTGCGGACACGTGCCCGTGAGATGCGCAAACCTGCCCAGGCCAATGGCCCGGCTCTTGGCTGGGTGAACGCGGGCGTTGGAAGCACGGCAGAACAGCTGCACCGCCGCCATCAGCTTAGGCCCATCCACAGCGGGGTCGCGCGCCGTAAGCGTCGTGTCATCGGCATGGTGGCCGGCGGGCGGCGCCGGCGTGCCGTCAGGAAGGAGGGGCGTGTGAAGCGCGCCTTGCTCCACCTGCCGCCGCAGGTAGGACGTCAGCGGCTGCAGCTGGATGACCCACAGTGGCGGTGACGCTGTGCTGCCCTGCGGCAAGCCGTTCAGCACTGGGAAGGGGTCTGAGAGCATGCCGTTCACACACACGCGGGCAGAGCCATTGGCAGTGAGCAAGCGGATCCAGCGCAGCATGCGTGGCCCAAACCCCAGGCCCTCCGCAGACGCATACAGCCACTGGCGATGCACCCGGTCATACGCCTTCTCAATGTCCAGGAAGTACAGCGCTCCACCCTGGCGTGGCGCGCCGTCAGCGTCCACATCCAAGCGCATCCACTCGATGAGGGCTTGGTGGTACAGCGCGTTGTCGCCAATCCAGCGGCCGGTGATGAACGCAGTCTGCAGCTCGTCCACAACGGCATCCAGTGCGGGCTGCAGGCGGTTGCTGATGGCCTTGGACACCATCTTGAAGTCGCAGTTGAGCAGCGTGATGGGCCGGTAGGATGCCAGCTCGGTGCGGTCCAGGCTTTTGCCCTTGTAGATGAGGGTGATGATGCCCTCGCGCCAGGACGTCGGCAGCACCGCCGCCATCTCGCCCCCATCTTGGGCGTCTGCAGCAGCGGCAAAGGCGGCGGCGGCAGCGGCGCACAAGCGCGGACCCAGCAGCGCCCAGAACACCTTGTACACCTCGTACGGCACCCCGTCCGACCCAGGCGCTTTACCGTTGGCGGAGCTGGCCAGCGCTGCCATGAGTTCGGTAGCACTGAGGGCGCTGTCATCGTCATCAGCTCCCTCCGCGGCAGCCTGCAGGTCTGCGGGAACCTTGCGGTCAATGGCGGCCAGGAGCTGCTGCTGCGCGTCAGAGCAGACGGGTTGCACACGGAAGAGGCCGGTGGCGCTGGTGCTGCTGTACATGGCCGTGGCTGCGGCAGAGATGGTGCTCCGTGTGTTGGGCCCCGTGAGCGCCACAGGCGCCGGCTGTCCCGGCACCTTCAGGTGCGTGATGGGCTCCTGAGCGCCGGCAGTGGGCTCGTCAGCCTGCCGATGGAACCAGCTGGTGCCGCGCTCCCCATGCTCCTCCATCAGGGCGGCCCGGGCATTGTGGCTGGCGGCCGCGGAGGCCGCCTGTTGTTCACGCACCGCCAGGTTGGCCATGGCCGCGGCTTGACGCTGCGCCGCACTGGCGCCGGGCTGGTCTGCCAAGGTGGCGGCCAGGTCGGCAGCCAGCACAACGTCATGAAGCCCATCCCGTGCCTGCCGAGCATGCCGGCGATGGATGTCGGTGGCGGCCTCACGCAAGAATCCCTTGTCCGCCTCCCACATCACGGTTGCGTCAGCACCTGCACTGGTGGCGGGATGAGCGGCAACGTGCGCTTCCAGGCGCTGCTTCAGCTCCGCACACAGCACAGGGTGAAACAGCAGGTAGGTGGGGAAGCGCCACTGCTCCCGGTGCGCACTCGGCAAGTCCGGCAGGGACAGGGTGAGCAGCACCCCGTGGTGATCTCCCGGCGCGCCAAACGTGCGCGCGACATCAGACTTTACTTTACTTTACTTTACTTTACTTTACTCTCCTCCTTTGCTATTCTCGCGTTCTGCTTTCCTCCCCTGCAACAGTTACACAGTCACTGTCGTTTTTCTGGACGCGGTTCGACTTGCTTCCTGTCGTTTTAGGCTTCTTAAGACCTACGTTTAATTGGGACGCACTCAGCGCTTGTGGGTGCGCTCCTTTTTCGTCAGTCAACGTTGCAGCAGTAGCGCGGCGCTTTCTCTCCCGCGCCTTTTCGCCTACGCCGGCTTGATATTTGGTGGTCGACTTCAATATGGATTAGGATTCTGGCGGCTCCGGTGCGTCACCGTGGAGTTGGCGACATTTCGCTCGTCGGCATCCTCAACACCTCGGCGAGCAGCGTGCTTCAACAGCTTGGAGCCGGTGGCGTATCGACCTCTTTGGTTGGTTCTTTGCGCGGGTCTCGGCGCGTGTAGCCTGGCGCGTTGGGTGCAGTGGTCGCGGGTGCCCTTCCGCCCTTTCTGGGAGCTTCCCACAGCTGGTTTTGGGGGGCAGCACGCCTTTGTGTCCTTGTTGCCTGGGGCCCCGCCCTTGCCCTGCTCCACCATGCGGCCTTGCTTTGCTGCCCTGTGAGTGGTGCTCTCGGGTAGCTATGCTGTCTTTGGGGGATCCTGGCCGGTTCAGGCCGGTGTCTCAGCGCAGCACCCGCGTGCCGTCAGCAGGCATGCAGGCAGCTTCACCAGCCGAGCCATGGGCCCCGGGGGCAGGGCAGCCACCTGGGCCACCCGCCGCCGTGGGCGCCTCCGGTCTGGGTACCGCTGCCAGCTTTGACAGCACAGGGCTCCACCGTGCTTGGTGGCAGCTGCGCCAGGCGCCGGGGGTGCTTCCGTTCAATCCTGTAAGGATGAATCCTAAAAAAAAAAAAAAGGGGCTGACACCGCGGGCCCAGGGCCGTGGCCTGCCCACCAGCCCCATTCTCCTAGTGGGTCAAGCAGAAGGGTTGCCAGCGGGAGTGCAGCTCACGGCAGCGTCGGTCAGGGGGCTCACAGGGGACGCTATGCGGGTGCTGGAGTCTCAGCTCCCGGCGCATCAGCAGCAAGGCCGCCTCTTGCAGGGCCACTCTCTGCACAGCGTGGGGCAGCCATCCCGGTGTTATGCGGAGGTGACGTTTGTCCCTGGGGCGGACAGCACCACCGTTGCCAGCTTTACAGCTTGCCTGCTGCGCAACTCGCCCCTGAAGGTGCCATACCTGGGCCAGACTGTCCATGTGCATGCAGATGTGCGGCCAGTCATTCCAGGCACCTACACGGTAGCTGTCAAGATGATTGGCGGGCCCGGCTGGGCCGCTGTTGTGGGGCGCACGGAGGCCGTCCTGCATGCGGCGGGCTACACCACCACGTCCGACCCAGACGACCTCAGCGGTGTCTACGTGGTGTCCGAGCGCTTGGCGCAGATGGTGGGCCCGAAGGGGCAGCCTCTTGCACCTGCTGGTACGGGCATCACCAACCATGTCATTGCCTGTCTGCGGGGCACAGCCAATGACCCGCTGCTTGCTAAGCTGCATGGCGCCCGTTTTGAGCTGCAAGGCGAGGAGCCCATGCTGGTGGACGTCTGCAGCAGCAAGGCGGCTGAACTCCTCCTGGAGGCAGCGGCGGCGGCCGGTGTTGCTGCCCCACAGGGGGCTGCGGCGGGGGCCCTTGCCCCAGGCAGGGTCCCCACCGCCGCGGGCGGCCTGGGCCGTTCTCCCTCAGTGGCAGGGGTGCCGCTAGCGGCCGCGGCCGCTGCTGCGCAGGGGCTGGGTGCCGCCGGAACCGACGTTGAGATGCAGGAGGCGGGCGGCTTGGGCGGTGTCGCAGGAGCCGCCACTGGTGCAGCGTCCGGGCCGGGAATGGGCAGCCGGCCTGGGCTCGCTGCCCAAGGCGCAGGCGCTGATATCGCACCTGCGCCAGACGCAAGCAGATGTTGTGCTGCTGCAGGAGACCCACGCTACGGATACACAGGCGCTGGAGTCCTGCCTCCGTGCCGCGCAGGGGCCGTGCCTCCCGTGGCGCCACCGCCTGTCAGCCAGCCCCGCAGTGTCGCCCCACTCGTGTGGAGCTGCCATCCTGGCGCGAACTCAGCTGTCGCTGCCAGGCTGCGTCCTACACTCCCCCTCCGCGGATGCTGCGGGCCGTGTGGTATGTTGGGATTGGGATGTGGGCCACCTGCGCCTGCGCCTGGTCTGTGTGTACGCACCTACGAATGGGGCGGACAAGGCTGCTTTCTTTGCGGGGCTGCAGTCGCACCTGGCCACAGACCGGGCGCTTGTTGTGGGTGGGGACTGGAACTGTGTCACTGATGCTAGCCAGGAGGCGGCCCCCAGCCCGTCGCGTGCTGTAGGTGGGCCGCATCTCTCCAGCTTGCTGGCTCAGTTCAACCTGGTGGACCCCTGGGCGAGCAAGCGGGGCAGCGCCAAGGGCTACACGCATCCGGCCACGCCCAAGCCGGCCACACCTGCCCGCCTGGATCGGTGGTATGTCAGTGCTGCCGCCTTGCCGTGGGTGTCTGATGTCGCGCGCACGTTTGGCGCGCCGGGAGATCACCACGGGGTGCTGCTCACGCTGTCCCTGCCGGACTTGCCGAGTGCGCACCGGGAGCAGTGGCGCTTCCCCACCTACCTGCTGTTTCACCCTGTGCTGTGTGCGGAGCTGAAGCAGCGCCTGGAAGCGCACGTTGCCGCTCATCCCGCCACCAGTGCAGGTGCTGACGCAACCGTGGTGTGGGAGGCGGACAAGGGATTCTTGCGTGAGGCCGCCACCGACATCCATCGCCGGCACGCTCGGCAGGCACGGGATGGGCTTCATGACGTTGTGCTGGCTGCCGACCTGGCCGCCACCTTGGCAGACCAGCCCGGCGCCAGTGCGGCGCAGCGTCAAGCCGCGGCCATGGCCAACCTGGCGGTGCGTGAACAACAGGCGGCCTCCGCGGGCCGCCAGCCACAATGCCCGGGCCGCCCTGATGGAGGAGCATGGGGAGCGCGGCACCAGCTGGTTCCATCGGCAGGCTGACGAGCCCACTGCCGGCGCTCAGGAGCCCATCACGCACCTGAAGGTGCCGGGACAGCCGGCGCCTGTGGCGCTCACGGGGCCCAACACGCGGAGCACCATCTCTGCCGCAGCCACGGCCATGTACAGCAGCACCAGCGCCACCGGCCTCTTCCGTGTGCAACCCGTCTGCTCTGACGCGCAGCAGCAGCTCCTGGCCGCCATTGACCGCAAGGTTCCCGCAGACCTGCAGGCTGCCGCGGAGGGAGCTGATGACGATGACGGCGCCCTCAGTGCTACCGAACTCATGCAGCGCTGGCCAGCTCCGCCAACGGTAAAGCGCCTGGGTCGGACGGGGTGCCGTACGAGGTGTACAAGGTGTTCTGGGCGCTGCTGGGTCCGCGCTTGTGCGCCGCTGCCGCCGCCACCTTGCCGCTGCTGCAGACGCCCAAGATGGGGGCGAGATGGCGGCGGTGCTGCCGACGTCCTGGCGCGAGGGCATATCATCACCCTCATCTACAAGGGCAAAGCCTGGACCCGCACCGAGCTGGCAATCCACCCGGCCCATCACGCTGCTCAACTGCGACTTCAAGATGGTGTCCAAGGCCATCAGCAACCGCCTGCAGCCCGCACTGGATGCCGTTGTGGACGAGCTGCAGACTGCGTTCATCACCGGCCGCTGGATTGGCGACAACGCGCTGTACCACCAAGCCCTCATCGAGTGGATGCGCCTGGACGTGGACGCTGACGGCGCGCCGCGCCAGGGTGGTGCGCTGTACTTCCTGGACATTGAGAAGGCGTATGACCGGGTGCATCGCCAGTGGCTGTATGCGTCTGCGGAGGGCCTGGGGTGTGGGCCACGCATGCTGGCGCTGGATCCGCTTGCTGACTGCTAACAGTCTCTGCCCGCGTTGTGTGTGAACGGCAATGCTCTCAGACCCCTTCCAGTGCTGAACGGCTTGCCGCAGGGCAGCACAGCGTACAGCTCACACCGCCGCTGTGGGTCATCCAGCTGCGCTGCAGCCGCTGACGTCCTAAACCTGCGGCGGCAGGTGAGCAAGGCGCGCTTCACACCCCCTCCTTCCTGACGGCACGCCGGCGGCCGCCCGCCGGCCACCATGCCGATGACACGACGCTTACGGCGCGCGACCCCGCTGTGGATGGGCCTAAGCTGATGGCGGCGGTGCAGCTGTTCTGCCGTGCTTCCAACGCCCGCGTTCACCCAGCCAAGAGCCGGGCCATTGGCCTGGGCAGGTTTGCGCATCTCACGGGCACGTTTTTTTTTTTTTTACATTCATCCTTACATGGTTGAACGGGGACAGACGCGCTGCCCCCCTACCACTGTGCTTAGGAGCACAGCAGCCGGGAATACTTTTTTTTTTTTTTTTACATTCATCCTTACATGGTTGAACGGGGACAGACGCGCTGCCCCCCTA
>JAEHOD010000288.1:0-28364 GCA_016834595.1 Chlamydomonas schloesseri | reverse complement strand
CGCTGGAGTCCTGCCTCCGTGCGCGCAGGGACCGTGCCTCCCGTGGCGCCACCCGCCTGCAGCCAGCCCCGCAGTGTCGCCCCACTCGTGTGGAGCCGCCTCCTGGCGCGTACTCAGCTGTCGCTGCCAGGCTGCGTCCTACACTCCCCTCCGCGGATGCTGCGGGCCGTGTGGTATGTTGGGATTGGGATGTGGGCCACCTGCGCCTGCGCCTGGTCTGTGTGTACGCACCTACGAATGGGGCGGACAAGGCTGCTTTCTTTGCGGGGCTGCAGTCGCACCTGGCCACAGACCGGGCACTTTTTTTTTTTGAGGATTCATCCTTACAGGATTGAACGGAAGCAGACGCACTGCCTCCCAACCACTTGTTGTGGGTGGGGACTGGAACTGTGTCACTGATGCTAGCCAGGAGGCGGCCCCCAGCCCGTCGCGTGCTGTAGGTGGGCCGCATCTCTCCAGCCTGCTGGCTCAGTTCAACCTGGTGGACCCCTGGGCGAGCAAGCGGGGCAGCGCCAAGGGCTACACGCATCCGGCCACGCCCAAGCCGGCCACACCTGCCCGCCTGGATCGGTGGTATGTCAGTGCTGCCGCCTTGCCGTGGGTGTCTGATGTCGCGCGCACGTTTGGCGCGCCGGGAGATCACCACGGGGTGCTGCTCACCCTGTCCCTGCCGGACTTGCCGAGTGCGCACCGGGAGCAGTGGCGCTTCCCCACCTACCTGCTGTTTCACCCTGTGCTGTGTGCGGAGCTGAAGCAGCGCCTGGAAGCGCACGTTGCCGCTCATCCCGCCACCAGTGCAGGTGCTGACGCAACCGTGATGTGGGAGGCGGACAAGGGCTTCTTGCGTGAGGCCGCCACCGACATCCATCGCCGGCACGCTCGGCAGGCACGGGATTTTTTTTGAGGATTCATCCTTACAGGATTGAACGGAAGCAGACGCACTGCCTCCCAACCGCTGGGCAAAGAGACCCGAAGCAGCCTGGTCTTGGAGACCAGAATCCCGACAGGGCAAGAAGAGAAGAGAAGAGAAGAAGTTTGAGACAAACCACCTGAAAAAACCAAAACCACCTGAACCAAAGCACCTGGGTGTGGGATGGGGTGGCGGTAGGTGCTTTGGTTCAGGTGGTTTTGGTTTTTTCAGGTGGTTTGTCTGTGCTGAGGAAGGACGGCGCTGCAGCGCCACCCAGTTATATGATACACAGCGGAGGCAAGCCACGCCATCGCCTTGAAAACCGCCGCCCACAGAAGCTAGGGTGCCTGCACGGGCGATGCAAGCGTCAGCCGGATGCGCAGCTGCGGCGACCCACCCTCCGTATCCTCCACTGCACAGAGGGCGCCACCCGCCGTCCAGATAGCCACAAAGCTCTCCAACTTGGCCGCCTTCAGCTGCGCCGTAAGAAGCTGGGTGGGCAGAGCCGACAGGGTGTCAGGGGTTAGCGTGGCGGCAGTGAAACGCAGCTGCATGACCCTGCGCAGCTCGCTGACCACCTCGCGAACCACGTGCTCGGACGTCTGCTTGGCCGGCTCACGGGACCAGTACGCACACCAGAGGGCGTACAGGAACGTGGCCCGCAGTGTGCTCCACAGCAGCGCGCCCGCGCCGCGCGGGCTGGAGGCCCACGCGCCCATGTGGTCCCCAAGCATGAAGGCCGCGTCCGTCACCGGCGGCGGCGCCGCCTGGGGCGCCACGCAGGCCCACAGCTGCTGCAGCCACGCCCGTGCCTGCGCATAAGCCGGGCACTCCAGGAACACGTGCGTCAGGCTGGCCCACGCCTGCGGGCCAGGCGGCCCGCAGGCGGGGTGAGGGCAGTGCGGCCCCAACCCCCCCCGCCCCGTGGCCACCCGTGGCCGAATGCCCTTGCCTGCCCGGTACAACCCGCAGGGCAGGTAAGCATGTTGCAGCCGGTATACCAGCACCTTTGCGGCTCGAGTGGCGTGGCTGTCCCACAAGCGCTGCCACAAGCCGCGCAGCAGCGCCCCATCCGGGGGCGGCGGCCGAGGGGTGCCCTCAACGGCAGCGGCGGCTGCGCCGCCGCCGTGGCCTGCCCCATGCTAGGCCCTGCGCCGCCCGCCGCCTGCTCCTGCAACCGCGCTGAACGCCGCGGCCCCCTCACCCGACGGCTGGGTGGGTGACGCGTACGACCGTAGCTCGCGCGCTGGCGTGCTCTGCTGTCCGGCAGCAGCTGAGGTGCGGTGGAGCCAGGGGTCCAGGGCCACTGGGTTGCTGCGGAAGTGCTGTGCCTGCGACGCCGCCAGCTGGGTAGCTGCGCGCTGCCACTCCGCTTCCTTCTCAGCGAGCCGTGATGTTGCTGTCGGCGGGCTGGCAGAGCCACTTGGCTGTGCGGCTGCTGCTGCGACTGCTGCTGGGCTCGGCATGGCTGCCGGGCGCACGGGGGCAGGTGGCGCTGCGGGGTTGGCCCTGGTGATGGCCCGCCGCACCTCACGCACGGTGTAGTCCGCCAGGCTGATGCCCGCCACCCGATAGTGCTCCGGGTGCGCCACTACCCCAGCCTCCGGCGCCAGGAAGTACGGCGCCCGCGGCCACGCTCCCGCCCGCTCCCCTGGCGCCGCTGCATCATAAGCCTCCCGCTCGTCAAAGGTCCACAGGTGCCGCGGCTTGCGGTGCTGCAGCACACACGCGGGCTGCCACGCCGGGTCAACAGCTGGCGGTGCCACGCCCGGCCCGGGCTGCAAGAGGCGCCCGGTGTAGTGGACGTAGGACACAGCGCCGGCAGCGCTAGCCACCCACAGCTGGTCCTGGCTAACCCGCCACTGCGGTGGGCCTGCCGACGGCCTGCGTGGCTGGCGGCGCCGGACGCAGCTCCACACCCGCGCGCCGCAGGTGCCCAATGGCGGCCGCCAGCCGGGCAGGCAGGGCCTCCGGCGCCAGCGCGTCGCTATAGACCCACGCCCAGTTGGAAGCGGCGTCTGGACGCACGTGGTTGAGCAGCGCCCGGGTGAGCACCTTCCAGGGCTGCCGGCCTGGCTGGGCTAGCAGGGCGAGCATTTTAGCTTGCAGGGCAGCCAGGAACGCAGGCAGGTCGACGTGGTTGACACCCCCATCCTTGCGCGGCAGGCAGGCAACCTCCCTCTTAGGCAAGAGCAGCGGGTTCCCATGAGACACCAGGCTAGCATCCTCAGCATGCAGGGAGCGTGCTGCAAACCGGTCGACGACGTCCGTCAGCTCCTTCAGCTGTGCTGGCGCCGGGTTAAGGAAGCTGAAGTGGTAGGCGAGCTTCGCGGCCAGCACCTGCTTCGCAATGTGCACACGGCCAACGAGGGTGAGCGACAGAGCTGCCCACAGGCGCGCCACGTAGGCCATGCTGCGGGAGCGTTTGTCGTACAGGGCCACGGCAGCGCCCTCAGAGTCCCCAAGACAGCGGCACACCCAGATGCGTGACGGCGTCCGTGACAAAAGGCACCCCCGTGTGCGGACACGTGCCCGTGAGATGCGCAAACCTGCCCAGGCCAATGGCCCGGCTCTTGGCCGGGTGAACGCGGGCGTTGGAAGCACGGCAGAACAGCTGCACCGCCGCCATCAGCTTAGGCCCATCCACAGCGGGGTCGCGCGCCGTAAGCGTCGTGTCATCGGCATGGTGGCCGGCGGGCGGCGCCGGCGTGCCGTCAGGAAGGAGGGGCGTGTGAAGCGCGCCTTGCTCCACCTGCCGCCGCAGGTAGGACGTCAGCGGCTGCAGCTGGATGACCCACAGCGGCGGTGACGCTGTGCTGCCCTGCGGCAAGCCATTCAGCACTGGGAAGGGGTCTGAGAGCATGCCGTTCACACACACGCGGGCAGAGCCGTTAGCAGTGAGCAAGCGGATCCAGCGCAGCATGCGTGGCCCAAACCCCAGGCCCTCCGCAGACGCATACAGCCACTGGCGATGCACCCGGTCATACGCCTTCTCAATGTCCAGGAAGTACAGCGCACCACCCTGGCGCGGCGCGCCGTCAGCGTCCACGTCCAGGCGCATCCACTCGATGAGGGCTTGGTGGTACAGCGCGTTGTCGCCAATCCAGCGGCCGGTGATGAACGCAGTCTGCAGCTCGTCCACAACGGCATCCAGTGCGGGCTGCAGGCGGTTGCTGATGGCCTTGGACACCATCTTGAAGTCGCAGTTGAGCAGCGTGATGGGCCGGTAGGATGCCAGCTCGGTGCGGTCCAGGCTTTTGCCCTTGTAGATGAGGGTGATGATGCCCTCGCGCCAGGACGTCGGCAGCACCGCCGCCATCTCGCCCCCATCTTGGGCGTCTGCAGCAGCGGCAAAGGCGGCGGCGGCAGCGGCGCACAAGCGCGGACCCAGCAGCGCCCAGAACACCTTGTACACCTCGTACGGCACCCCGTCCGACCCAGGCGCTTTACCGTTGGCGGAGCTGGCCAGCGCTGCCATGAGTTCGGTAGCACTGAGGGCGCCGTCATCGTCATCAGCTCCCTCCGCGGCAGCCTGCAGGTCTGCGGGAACCTTGCGGTCAATGGCGGCCAGGAGCTGCTGCTGCGCGTCAGAGCAGACGGGTTGCACACGGAAGAGGCCGGTGGCGCTGGTGCTGCTGTACATGGCCGTGGCTGCGGCAGAGATGGTGCTCCGCGTGTTGGGCCCCGTGAGCGCCACAGGCGCCGGCTGGCCCGGCACCTTCAGGTGCGTGATGGGCTCCTGAGCGCCGGCAGTGGGCTCGTCAGCCTGCCGATGGAACCAGCTGGTGCCGCGCTCCCCATGCTCCTCCATCAGGGCGGCCCGGGCATTGTGGCTGGCAGCCGCGGAGGCCGCCTGTTGTTCACGCACCGCCAGGTTGGCCATGGCCGCGGCTTGACGCTGCGCCGCACTGGCGCCGGGCTGGTCTGCCAAGGTGGCGGCCAGGTCGGCAGCCAGCACAACGTCATGAAGCCCATCCCGAGCCTGCCGAGCGTGCCGGCGATGGATGTCGGTGGCGGCCTCACGCAAGAAGCCCTTGTCCGCCTCCCACATCACGGTTGCGTCAGCACCTGCACTGGTGGCGGGATGAGCGGCAACGTGCGCTTCCAGGCGCTGCTTCAGCTCCGCACACAGCACAGGGTGAAACAGCAGGTAGGTGGGGAAGCGCCACTGCTCCCGGTGCGCACTCGGCAAGTCCGGCAGGGACAGGGTGAGCAGCACCCCGTGGTGATCTCCCGGCGCGCCAAACGTGCGCGCGACTTCAGACACCCACGGCAAGGCGGCAGCACTGACATACCACCGATCCAGGCGGGCAGGTGTGGCCGGCTTGGGCGTGGCCGGATGCGTGTAGCCCTTGGCGCTGCCCCGCTTGCTCGCCCAGGGGTCCACCAGGTTGAACTGAGCCAGCAAGCTGGAGAGGTGCGGCCCACCTACAGCACGCGACGGGCTGGGGGCCGCCTCCTGGCTAGCATCAGTGACACAGTTCCAGTCCCCACCCACAACAAGTGCCCGGTCTGTGGCCAGGTGCGACTGCAGCCCCGCAAAGAAAGCAGCCTGTGTAGCGGTTGCTTGGCTTAGGTCTGGTGGTGTTTGTGGAAACCCCTACCGGGGGGCGGGGGGGCCAGCCTCCTGCTCTGTCTGCCGGGTCGGGGTGGGGTGGGTGGGTGCGGGATGGGGTGGCGGTAGGTGATTTGGTTCAGGTGGTTTTGGTTTTTCAGGTGGTTTGTCTCAGACTTCTTCTCTTCTCTTCTTGCCCTGTCGGGATTCTGGTCTCCAAGACCAGGCTGCTTCGGGTCTCTTTGCCCAGCGGTTGGGAGGCAGTGCGTCTGCTTCCGTTCAATCCTGTAAGGATGAATCCTAAAAAAAAAAAAAAAGCCTTGTCCGCCCCATTCGTAGGTGCGTACACACAGACCAGACGCAGGCGCAGGTGGCCCACATCCCAATCCCAACATACCACACGGCCCGCAGCATCCGCGGAGGGGGAGTGTAGGACGCAGCCGTTTTTTTTTTTGAGGATTCATCCTTACAGGATTGAACGGAAGCAGACGCACTGCCTCCCAACCGCTGGGCAAAGAGACCCGAAGCAGCCTGGTCTTGGAGACCAGAATCCCGACAGGGCAAGAAGAGAAGAGAAGAGAAGAAGTCTGAGACAAACCACCTGAAAAAACCAAAACCACCTGAACCAAAGCACCTACCGCCACCCCATCCCACACCCACCCACCCCACCCCGACCCGGCAAACAGAGCAGGAGGCTGGCCCCCCCGCCCCCCGGTAGGGGTTTCCACAAACACCACCAGACCTAAGCCAAGCAACCGCTACACCAAAAGGCCGAGGGCAAGCACCATCGGCAGAGACGCACCTCCACACTTCAAACACAAACGTACCCACGGTATGCACACAACAGACAGCAGGACGCTTTTTTTCCCGCCCAAACCCACCCCACCCCCGCAAGTCGGTTGCTTAAGCAACACCCCATCAGAAGCAAAGAAGCACACACAGATGCAGAAGCATAGCGGGCCAGATGTGGCGCTGACATAGCAAACTCATTATATAGCAGGGCCCAGCCCGCTGTAAGAAGTCCACGAAGGCTGAGGAAGGACGGCGCTGCAGCGCCACCCAGTTATATGTTACACAGCGGAGGCAAGCCACGCCATCGCCTTGAAAACCGCCGCCCACAGAAACTAGGGTGCCTGCACGGGCGATGCAAGCGTCAGCCGGATGCGCAGCTGCGGCGACCCACCCTCCGTATCCTCCACTTCACAGAGGGCGCCACCCGCCGTCCAGATAGCCACAAAGCTCTCCAACTTGGCCGCCTTCAGCTGTGCAGTGAGAAGCTGGGTGGGCAGAGCCGACAGGGTGTCAGGGGTTAGCGTGGCGGCAGTGAAACGCAGCTGCATGACCCTGCGCAGCTCGCTGACCACCTCGCGAACCACGTGCTCGGACGTCTGCTTGGCCGGCTCACGGGACCAGTACGCACACCAGAGGGCGTACAGGAACGTGGCCCGCAGTGTGCTCCACAGCAGCGCGCCCGCGCCGCGCGGGCTGGAGGCCCACGCGCCCATGTGGTCCCCAAGCATGAAGGCCGCGTCCGTCACCGGCGGCGGCGCCGCCTGGGGCGCCACGCAGGCCCACAGCTGCTGCAGCCACGCCCGTGCCTGCACATAAGCCGGGCACTCCAGGAACACGTGCGTCAGGCTGGCCCACGCCTGCGGGCCAGGCGGCCCGCAGGCGGGGTGAGGGCAGTGCGGCCCCAACCCCCCGCGCCCCGTGGCCACCCGTGGCCGAATGCCCTTGCCTGCCCGGTACAACCCGCAGGGCAGGTAAGCATGTTGCAGCCGGTATACCAGCACCTTTGCGGCTCGAGTGGCGTGGCTGTCCCACAAGCGCTGCCACGAGCCGCGCAGCAGCGCCCCATCTGGGGGCGGCGGCCGAGGGTTTCCCTCAACGGCAGCTGCGGCTGCCGCCGCCGCCGTGGCCTGCCCGACGCTAGGCCCTGCGCCGCCCGCCGCCTGCTCCTGCAACCGCACTGAACGCCGCGGCCCCTCACCCGACGGCTGGGTGGGTGACGCGTACGACCGTAGCTCGCGCGCCGGCGTGCTCTGCTGTCCGGCAGCAGCTGAGGTGCGGTGAAGCCAGGGGTCCAGGGCCACCGGGTTGGTGCGGAAGCGCTGTGCCTGTGACGCCGCCAGCTGGGTAGCTGCACGCTGCCACTCCGCTTCCTTCTCAGCCAGCCGTGATGTAGCTGTCGGCGGGCTGGCCGAGCCACTTGGCTGTGCGGCTGCTGCTGCTACTGCTGCTGGGCTCGGCATGGCTGCCGGGCGCACGGGGGCAGGTGGCGCTGCGGGGTTGGCCCTGGTGATGGCCCGCCGCACCTCACGCACGGTGTAGTCCGCCAGGCTGATGCCCGCCACCCGATAGTGCTCCGGGTGCGCCACTACCCCAGCCTCCGGCGCCAGGAAGTACGGCGCCCGAGGCCACGCCCCCGCCCGCTCCCCTGGCGCCTGTGGCAGTGGCGGGCTGCTGCTGCTGCTGCTGGCCCCCAGCTTGCCGACGGGCACGCCGACTAGTGCGCGTGGCGTCCTGCATCACGACGTCAGGGGCTGAGCCGTCCGGCCCCCGTGAACCCGCTGGCGGCTGAGAGCCCTCCCCCCCTCCCCCCCGAATCGCCTGCAGAGGACGTGGCTGCCGTGAAGCAGCCGCCTGCGGCGTGGCCTCCGCCGCCCGTTTGACGCCCGCTTGGGGCTGCACTGGCGACGAGGCGCTACCCAGCGGCACGCCAGCGGCGGCTGCTGACGCCGCGGGCAGCACCACAGCCGGAGTGCGGCTGCCCATTCCCGGCCCGGACGCTGCACCAGTGGCGGCTCCTGCGACACCGCCCAAGCCGCCCGCCTCCTGCATCTCAACGTCGGTTCCGGCGGCACCCAGCCCCTGCGCAGCAGCGGCCGCGGCCGCTAGCGGCACCCCTGCCACTGAGGGAGAACGGCCCAGGCCGCCAGCGGCGGTGGGGACCCTGCCTGGGGCAAGGGCCCCCGCCGCAGCCCCCTGTGGGGCAGCAACACCGGCCGCCGCCGCTGCCTCCAGGAGGAGTTCAGCCGCCTTGCTGCTGCAGACGTCCACCAGCATGGGCTCCTCGCCTTGCAGCTCAAAACGGGCGCCATGCAGCTTAGCAAGCAGCGGGTCATTGGCTGTGCCCCGCAGACAGGCAATGACATGGTTGGTGATGCCCGTACCAGCAGGTGCAAGAGGCTGCCCCTTCGGGCCCACCATCTGCGCCAAGCGCTCGGACACCACGTAGACACCGCTGAGGTCGTCTGGGTCGGACGTGGTGGTGTAGCCCGCCGCATGCAGGACGGCCTCCGTGCGCCCCACAACAGCGGCCCAGCCGGGCCCGCCAATCATCTTGACAGCTACCGTGTAGGTGCCTGGAATGACTGGCCGCACATCTGCATGCACATGGACAGTCTGGCCCAGGTACGGCACCTTCAGGGGCGAGTTGCGCAGCAGGCAAGCTGTAAAGCTGGCAACGGTGGTGCTGTCCGCCCCAGGGACAAACGTCACCTCCGCATAACACCGGGATGGCTGCCCCACACTGTGCAGAGAGTGGCCCTGCAAGAGGCGGCCTTGCTGCTGATGCGCCGGGAGCTGAGACTCCAGCACCCGCATAGCGTCCCCTGTGAGCCCCCTGACCGACGCTGCCGTGAGCTGCACTCCCGCTGGCAACCCTTCTGCTTGACCCACTAGGAGAATGGGGCTGGTGGGCAGGCCACGGCCCTGGGCCCGCGGTGTCAGCCCCTGCACCCCCGGCGCCTGGCGCAGCTGCCACCAAGCGCGGTGGAGCCCTGTGCTGTCAAAGCTGGCAGCGGTACCCAGACTGGAGGCGCCCACGGCAGCGGGTGGCCCAGGTGGCTGCCCTGCCCCCGGGGCCAATGGCTCGGCTGGTGAAGCTGCCTGCATGCCTGCTGACGGCACGCGGGTGCTGCGCTGAGACACCGGCCTGAACCGGCCAGGATCCCCCAAAGACAGCATAGCTACCCGAGAGCACCACTCACAGGGCAGCAAAGCAAGGCCGCATGGTGGAGCAGGGCAAGGGCGGGGCTCCAGGCGACAAGGACACAAAGGCGTGCTGCCCCCCAAAACCAGCTGTGGGAAGCTCCCAGAAAGGGCGGAAGGGCACCCGCGACCACTGCACCCAACGCGCCAGGCTACACGCGCCGAGACCCGCGCAAAGAACCAACCAAAGAGGTCGATACGCCACCGGCTCCAAGCTGTTGAAGCACGCTGCTCGCCGAGGTGTTGAAGACGCCGACGAGCGAAATGTCGCCAACTCCACGGTGACGCTCCGGAGCCGCCAGAATCCTAATCCATATTGAAGTCGACCACCAAATATCAAGCCGGCGTAGGCGAAAAGGCGCGGGAGAGAAAGCGCCGCGCTACTGCTGCAACGTTGACTGACGAAAAAGGAGCGCACCCACAAGCGCTGAGTGCTTCCCAATTAGTCGTAGGTCTTAAGAAGCCTAAAACGAGAGGAAGCAAGTCGAACAGCGTCCAGAAAACGACAGTGACTGTGTAACTGTTGCAGGGGAGGAAAGCAGAACACGAGAATAGCAAAGGAGGAGAGTAAAGTAAAGTAAAGTAAAGTAAAGTAAAGTAAAGTAAAGTAAAGTACGGGATGGGCTTCATGACGTTGTGCTGGCTGCCGACCTGGCCGCCACCTTGGCAGACCAGCCCAGGGTTGGGTCCTGGTTTATCAAAAACCCTGTCTCTTCTCTTATCTTCTCTTCTGGCCCTTGTGTGGTTCGGTGAGTATTCCCGGCTGCTGTGCTTCTAAGCACAGTGGTAGGGGGGCAGCGCGTCTGTCCCCGTTCAACCATGTAAGGATGAATGTAAAAAAAAAAAAAAGCCCGGCGCCAGTGCGGCGCAGCGTCAAGCCGCGGCCATGGCCAACCTGGCGGTGCGTGAACAACAGGCGGCCTCCGCGGCCGCCAGCCACAATGCCCGGGCCGCCCTGATGGAGGAGCATGGGGAGCGCGGCACCAGCTGGTTCCATCGGCAGGCTGACGAGCCCATTGCCGGCGCTCAGGAGCCCATCACGCACCTGAAGGTGCCGGGACAGCCGGCGCCTGTGGCGCTCACGGGGCCCGACACGCGGAGCACCATCTCTGCCGCAGCCACGGCCATGTACAGCAGCACCAGCGCCACCGGCCTCTTCCGTGTGCAACCCGTCTGCTCTGACGCGCAGCAGCAGCTCCTTTTTTTTTTGAGGATTCATCCTTACAGGATTGAACGGAAGCAGACGCACTGCCTCCCAACCGCTGGGCAAAGAGACCCGAAGCAGCCTGGTCTTGGAGACCAGAATCCCGACAGGGCAAGAAGAGAAGAGAAGAAGTCTGAGACAAACCACCTGAAAAACCAAAACCACCTGAACCAAATCACCTACCGCCACCCCATCCCGCACCCACCCCCCCCACCCCGACCCGGCAGACAGAGCAGGAGGCTGGCCCCCCCGCCCCCCGGTAGGGGCTTTTTTTTTTTTTGAGGATTCATTTTTTTTGGGCTTCCACAAACACCACCAGACCTAATCCAAGCAACCGCTACACCAAAAGCCCGAGGGCAAGCACCATCGGCAGAGACGCACCTCCACACTTCAAACACAAACGCACCCACGGTACGCGCACAACAGACAGCAGGGCGCTTCCCGCCCAAACCCACCCCACCCCCGCAAGTCGGTTGCTTAAGCAACACCCCATCAGAAGCAAGGAAGCACACACAGAAGCAGAAGCAGAGCGGGCCAGATGTGGCGCTGACATAGCAAACTCATTATCTAGCAGGGCCCAGCCCGCTGTAAGAAGTCCACGAAGGCTGAGGAAGGACGGCGCTGCAGCGCCACCCAGTTATATGATACACAGCGGAGGCAAGCCACGCCATCGCCTTGAAAACCGCCGCCCACAGAAACTAGGGTGCCTGCACGGGCGATGCAAGCGTCAGCCGGATGCGCAGCTGCGGCGACCCACCCTCCGTATCCTCCACTTCACAGAGAGCACCACCCGCCGTCCAGATAGCCACAAAGCTCTCCAACTTGGCCGCCTTCAGCTGCGCCGTCAGAAGCTGAATGGGCAGAGCCGATAGGGTGTCAGGGGTTAGCGTGGCGGCAGTGAAACGCAGCTGCATGACCCTGCGCAGCTCGCTGACCACCTCGCGGACCACGTGCTCGGACGTCTGCTTGGCCGGCTCACGGGACCAGTACGCACACCAGAGGGCGTACAGGAACGTGGCCCGCAGTGTGCTCCACAGCAGCGCGCCCGCGCCGCGCGGGCTGGAGGCCCACGCGCCCATGTGGTCCCCAAGCATGAAGGCCGCGTCCGTCACCGGCGGCGGCGCCGCCTGGGGCGCCACGCAGGCCCACAGCTGCTGCAGCCACGCCCGTGCCTGCGCATAAGCCGGGCACTCCAGGAACACGTGCGTCAGGCTGGCCCACGCCTGCGGGCCAGGCGGCCCGCAGGCGGGGTGAGGGCAGTGCGGCCCCAACCCCCCGCGCCCCGTGGCCACCCGCGGCCGAATGCCCTTGCCTGTGGATGGTTCAACCGCGAGTGAATAGCGTCATGGGACGAGTTTGCTCGAGGTCGTGGGTTCGATTCCCATACACTCCCCCGATTTCGGTCGGGATGAAATGCCTACGGATAAGTGGTCGGCCGGACGAGTTTAGGACTTAGTCGATGAGCCCGGATTCGGTCCACTAGGCGGCCGCGAGCTCCTATAAAGTAAGAAGTATCGATCGATCGGGTGAACGGTTAGGCGGCAGAAGTCACGGTGGAGACGTTGGCGTGCAGGTGGCACGCCCCTGAAGTCCAGAGCAGTTCGCTCGTGACCCGGGTCACCAGGTCCTTCTTGTAACCATGCATTCTTGCCTGCCCGGTACAACCCGCATGGCAGGTAAGCATGTTGCAGCCGGTATACCAGCACCTTTGCGGCTCGAGTGGCGTGGCTGTCCCACAAGCGCTGCCACAAGCCGCGCAGCAGCGCCCCATCCGGGGGCGGCGGCCGAGGGGTTCCCTCAACGGCAGCGGCGGCTGGCCGCCCTTGACCGCAAGGTTCCCGCAGACCTGCAGGCTGCCGCGGAGGGAGCTGATGACGATGACGGCGCCCTCAGTGCTACCGAACTCATGGCAGCGCTGGCCAGCTCCGCCAACGGTAAAGCGCCTGGGTCGGACGGGGTGCCGTACGAGGTGTACAAGGTGTTCTGGGCGCTGCTGGGTCCGCGCTTGTGCGCCGCTGCCGCCGCCGCCTTTGCCGCTGCTGCAGACGCCCAAGATGGGGGCGAGATGGCGGCGGTGCTGCCGACGTCCTGGCGCGAGGGCATCATCAGGGTTGGGTCCTGGTTTATCAAAACCCTGCCTCTTCTCTTCTCTTCTCTTCTGGCCCTTGCGTGGTTCGGTGAGTATTCCCGGCTGCTGTGCTTCTAAGCACAGTGGTAGGGGGGCAGCGCGTCTGTCCCCGTTCAACCATGTAAGGATGAATGTAAAATAAAAAAAAAAATCATCACCCTCATCTACAAGGGCAAAAGCCTGGACCGCACCGAGCTGGCATCCTACCGGCCCATCACGCTGCTCAACTGCGACTTCAAGATGGTGTCCAAGGCCATCAGCAACCGCCTGCAGCCCGCACTGGATGCCGTTGTGGACGAACTTTACTTTACTTTACTTTACTTTACTTTACTTTACTTTACTTTACTTTACTTTACTTTACTTTACTTTACTTTACTTTACTTTACTTGCTTCCTATTTCTGCTATCCCTTTCTCTTGCTCGCGAACAACATCTTACGTCGACTTTTCTTTTCGGGGTCCTTTACTCCCTGTGTAGCATTCCAATTGCTTTTACTAGCAATATGATGCTTTACTAAATAGGTCGGAGCCTCTATCGCGCGAGTCGTTTGTGGGTCGCACGGTGCCAGTTGCTACACCCCTTCACCTTCGGCGCTCGTTTTGGTGCCTGGGCGTCTACAATGGGCTAAATGAATACTACGCTTTCTTATTCTGGCGTCAGTCATCGGTCGGCGTGAAGTCGGTGACATCCTGCTTGTCGGCATTTTAGCATCTTGGCGCGCGTGGCGTCTCGTCAGCCCAGCGTAGGTTCATAATCTACTGCTGGGTAAGGAAGCTATTTTCAGCAGGGCGGACTGGGCTATCGTGCCCTCCCACGGGGTGCCGTTTTGCACTTGGGCGGTTTTGGGTGGGCTGCTGGAGCCTGGTCCTCTCCCCCTGCCCTGCTGCGCCTCGTGCTTCCCGCTGCCGCGGCCTACAGGGCTGCTGGCGTGCTGGTTGCTGTGAGTCATGCAGGTTAGGGGCCGCCAAGGTGGTTGCCCTGGGGTCAGCAGTGGAGGCCTCTTGACAGGCCTTCCCAGGGCACCACCAGCAGTCAGCAGGGTGCAGCCACGGGGTTTTGTCCGTGGGCAGCTCCCTATCATGCAGTCGGCAGCCCAGGGGATGCCCGCAGCACCGGACACCGCTGTTCTCACACGCCCCAGCGTGGCTGTGGACAGCGTCAGCCTTCACCAGGCGTGGTGGCGGCTCCAGGCGTCGCCTGCTGTGCAGCGGCTGACCATGCGGCCCAGTGGCCGCCGCCTGATTTCTTACCCAGTTCTCCTGCTGGGCCAAGCCACTGGCCTGTCAGATGAGGAGCTCACGTCAGCCAGCCTCCGGGAGCTTGCAGGTGCTGCTGTGTCTGTGGTGGCTTCCAAACTCCAGGCGAGCCAGCAGGGCCAACTGCTGCAGGGCCACACCCTGCAGCATATGAATCAGCCATCCCGGGCGTACGTTGGGCTGACATATGATCCTGGGGCTACCAGCGCCTCCAAGGCGGCGTTCTCAGCGGAGCTCTTGCGTGCGTCACCGCTGGCAGTGCCCTTCCAGGGGCAGAGCGTCTACGTGCCAGTGGACATGCTACCAGTTATCCCTGGTGACTACTCTGTCACCATCCGGATGGTGGGTGGGCCAGGGTGGGCTGCAGTTGTAGGCCGCACAGAGGTGCTGCTGAATGCCGCAGGTATCGCCACTACCTCCGACCCCAACGATCTCAGCAGCGCGTATGTGGTTTCGGAGCACCTGGCGCGCTTGGTGGGGCCTAAGGGCCAGCCATTGGCGCCTACTGGCACTACCAACCACGTCATTGCCTGCGTGCGTGGACCAGCCGGCGATGAGCGGCTGGCGGCTCTTCATGGGGCTCGTGTGGAGCTCCCAGGTGAGGAGGCCATGTTGGTGGAAGTCCGGGGTGCCGCTGCTGGGGGAGGCTTGCAGCGGGCTCCAGCCGGGCCAGCACCAGCCACGACAGGGGGCGGGGGGCCCACCGCTGCTGCTGGCAGCGCGGGGCAGGTGCTGCACGCGGCACCTGATGTGGAGATGCAGGAGGCGGCAGCACCGGCTGCCCCTCCACTGCAGCAGGCTGGGCGGACCACAGCCAACCGTGCTGCTGCAGCCGTTTTGCGTGGTCAGCTGTCACGGCGACAAGGTGGGGCCTTGGGTGGGGGCCAGCCTCAGTCGCCGACTACCACTCAGGCTGCCACCGGCGCTTCTGGCAGCATCGAGGGGGTCATTCAGTCCCATGTGGCCTGGCAGGAGCGCCGGCGGCTGGCGCAGCAGCAGCAGCAGCAGCAGCAGCAGCCACCGCAGCCACAACAGCCACCGCAGCAGCAGCAGCCGCCACCACTGCCACCACCGTCAACGCCAACGCCGCTGCAGCAGCGACCGCAACTGCCATCTCCGCCATCACAGCAGCAGCAGCCGCTACCGTCGTCGCCGCCGCCACAGCAGCAGCAGCAGCAGCAGCAGCAGCAGCCGCAACAGCTGCAACAGCCGCAACAGCCGCACCAGCAGCAGCCGCAGCTACCGGTGTCGGTGCCGCAGGAGTCAAAGCGGGGGGCCTCAGCAGGGCTGCAGCGGCCGCACGTGCAGCGGCCAGCCTCCCTGGCGGGTGGGGCCCTTGCTCCAGTAACTGGGCTGGGGAGTAACGCTTCTCCGCTGCCCCTGGCCCAGCCCGCCGTGGTGTCACCTCACACTGGTGGGGCCGCATCAACTGCTGGAGGGGACAGCGTTTCGGACTACGGGGCCGTGTGCTTGCCTGAGGACTCCTGCAGTGCGATTGGTGCTGACCTTGTTGCCTCTCAGAATCGCGCTGTGGAAGTGCAGGGGCACGAGCTGGCGGCGTGTGGTGGCACTCGACTTGGGAGGCGCCTCCTGCAGCACCTGCGGGACCTGGGGCCCGGCACTTCTGGCCTGCCTGTCTGCCTTGTGCCGGCAGGCCGCACCGCAGTCATGCTGCAGCTCCAAGACGAGCTTCCCAACTGGGCACGCCTGTTCTCTGGTCAGCGGGCGGGAGCGCCCCTACCGGACGAGGTAGCGCAGCAGCTGCAGGACACAGCAGAACTCGTGCAAGCAGCCTACACGCGCTGGACACTTCAGCAGCGCACCCTGCGGCAGTCTCAGCGCGGGCGCGTGGAGCCCAGCACAACCCCCAACGGCACGGCCCGACCGGGCCGCCCTCGGCGCAGCGCTAGCAAGGGCAGCTGCATGAGTGTGGACAGCATTCCAAGCAGCGTCGGTGGCGCCAGTGCCAACACCACCGACATGAGCGTCAGCAGCGGCGGCACTCTCCCTGTGCCGCTGAATCGTGGCCGGGGCCGCTCTGGCCGCAACCGTCACAACCGCCACCGCCACGGCTCAGCCGCGGCCGGCGGGGGCCAGTAATGCGACCACGAGGAGCGGCGGCGACCCTTCGGCTGGTGACAGTCAATGTCAATGGCCTGGGATCGCCGCTCAAGGCGCGGGCGCTGTGGTCTTACCTGCAACAAGTGGGTGCTGACTTTACGCTCCTGCAGGAGACTCATGCGGTGGACACCACAGCACTGGAGTCTTGCCTTCGCGCCGGTCGGGGGCCCTGCCTCCAGTGGCGCTACTGCCTGGCGGCCAGCCCCGCAGTGTCGCCCCAATCGTGTGGGGCGGCCATCCTGGCGCGCACAAGGCTGGGCCTGCCCGGCTGCGTCCCTCAAGCACCCTCGGCGGATGCTGCTGGCCGTGTGGTATGTTGGGACTGGGATATGGGCCATGTGCGGGTGCGTTTTGTCTGTGTCTACGCGCCCACCGAAGTTGCGGCCAAGCCTGCCTTCTTTGCGGGTCTGCAGTCGCACCTGGCGACGGATAGGGTTCTGATCGTCGGGGGGGACTGGAACTGCATTACGGACGCCAGCCAAGAGGCTGCCCCCAGCCACTCTAGAGCTGCAGGCGGCTCCCAACTCGCCAGCCTGCTGGCCCAGCACAACCTGGTGGATCCCTGGTCTAGCAAGCGGGCTGGCGCCAAGGGCTACACGCACCCTGCTACTCCCAAGCCTGCCTCTGCGGCACGCCTGGATCGGTGGTATGTCAGTGCTGCTGCCTTGCCGTGGGTCTGCGACATAGCTCGTACGTATGGGGCGCCAGGGGATCACAACGGGGTGCTGCTCACGCTGTCCCTGCCGGACCTGCCGTGTGCTCACCGGGAGCAGTGGCGCTTCCCCACCTACCTGCTGTTCCACCCCAGCCTCCGCCAGGAGCTTACACAGCGCCTGGAGGCGCATGTTGCTGCTCAGCCCATGCCCGCTGCAGGCAGCAGCGCGTGCACACAGCAATGGGAGGCCGACAAGGGCTTCCTGCGGGAGGTCGCCACAGAGCTTCATCGCCAGCACTCTCGGCGGACACACGACGCTCTTCACGATGTGATCCTTACTGCCGAAGTCGCTGCGGCCTTGGCAGATCAGCCGGGTGCTCCGGCTGGGCAGCGCCAGGCTGCAGCCGCCGCCAACTTGGCAGTGCGGGAGGTGCAGGACGCCGCAGCAGCTGCCAGCCACAACGCCCGCTCGGCGCTGATGGAGGAGCATGGTGAGCGGGGCACACGCTGGTTCCATCGGCTGGCGGAGGAGCCAGCCTCGGGAGCCCAGGAGCCCATCACGCACCTGAAGGTGCCGGGGCAGTCGGAGCCCGTGGCGCTCACTGGCCCTGGCACGCGCAGCACCATCTCGGCTGCAGCCACGGCCATGTACAGCAGTGCTAGCCCCACCGGCCTCTTCCGCGTGGAGCCCGTCTGCCAGGCGTCACAACAGCAGCTGTTGGCGGCCGTTCAGCAGAAGGTGCCACTGGACCTTCAGGTGGCTGCGGAGGGGCCTGATGACGGCGCTCTCAGCCCTCTGGAGCTGTTTGCGGCGCTGGGCAGCTCTGCCAACGGTAAAGCCCCGGGCTCGGACGGTTTGCCGTATGAGGTGTACAAGGTGTTCTGGGCGCTGCTGGGTCCGCGCTTGTGCGCCGCTGCCGCTGCCGCCTTTGCCGCTGCTGCAGGCGCAACGGACGGTGCTGAAATGGCGGCAGTGTTGCCGTCTTCGTGGCGGGAGGGCATCATCACCCTCATCTACAAGGGCAAAGGCCTGGACCGCGCGGAGCTGCCGTCCTACCGCCCCATCACGCTGCTCAACTGCGACTTCAAGGTGGTGTCCAAGGCTATCAGTAGCCGCCTGCAGCCGGCCCTGGACGCCGTGGTCGACCCACTGCAGACGGCGTTCATCACCGGACGCTGGATAGGAGACAACGCGCTCTACCACCAAGGCCTCATTGAGTGGCTGCGCCTGGACGTGGATGCTGGTGGCGCGCCCCGTCAGGGTGGTGCGTTGTACTTTTTAGACATCGAGAAAGCCTATGACAGGGTGCACAGGCAGTGGCTGTATGCGGCCGTGGAGGGGCTGGGGCTGGGGCCGCGGATGCTGCGCTGGATCCGCTTGCTCACCGCTGATAGCTCCGCCCGTGTCTGTGTGAATGGCGTGCTGTCTGACGCCTTTCCAGTGCACAACGGCCTGCCGCAGGGCAGCACGCTCTCACCTCCCCTTTGGGTGATCCAACTGCAGCCCCTCACAGCCTATCTGCGCCGCCAGGTCGAGATCGGGGCGCTCCGCACCCCCCTCCTCCCCAATGGCGAGCAAGCTCCACCTGCTGGCCACCATGCTGATGACACGGCCCTCACCGTGCGCGACCCAGCCGTGGATGGACCGGTGGCGATGGCGGCCGTGGAGCTCTTCTGCCGCGCCTCTAACGCCCGTGTCCACCCCGCCAAGAGCAAGGCGATTGGCCTGGGCCGGCTGGCTCATCTGACGGGGCCCTGCCCGCACACAGGGGTGCCCTTCACACAGGATGCCGTCATTCATCTGGGCGTGCCACTCTCGTGGGCGTCGGAGGCTGCGGCCAAGACCCTGTACGACAAGCGTGCCAAGGGGATGAGCCACGTGGCGCGCTTGTGGGCTGCCCTGTCCCTCACCCTGGTTGGCCGTGTCCACATTGCCAAGCAGGTGCTGGCGGCAAAGCTTGCCTACCACTTCAGCTTCCTCAACCCGTCGCCAGCACAACTGCAGGAGCTGACGGCCATCGTGGACCGGTTTGCTGCGCACTCCCTGCATGCAGAGGATGCTAGTCTATGGTCGCACGGGAGCGCTATCCTGCTGCCGAAGCGGGGGACTGCTTGCCTGCCGTACAAGGACGGGGGGGTGAACCACGTCGACCTGCCTGCGTTCTTGACTGCGCTGCAAGCTAAGATGCTGGCCCTGATTGCCCAGCCAGGTCGGCAGCCCTGGAAGACGCTCACCCGGGCTCTGCTTGACCACGTGCGGCCGGCAGTGGCTAGCAACTGGGCGTGGATCTATGGGGACACGCCGGTGCCGGAGGCCCTGCCCGCCCGCCTGGCTGCCGCCGTGGGCCACCTGCGGCAGGCGGGTGTGGAGCAGCAGCAGCCACCTGCCATCGCCCAGCCGCCACCTACCAACCCACCGGAGTGGCGCGTTAGCTTGGACCAGCTCTGGGTGGTTGACGCCGCGGGTGCCGTGTCCTACGTCCACTACAGCGGGCGGCTGATGCGGCCCAGCCCAGGTATGGCCCCCCCAGCTGTTAGTGCGTTGTGGCCGCCTGCCTGCGTGCTGCCGACCCGCAAGCCACGGCATCTGTGGACTCTTGATGAGCGTGCAGCTTATGATGCGGCGGCTCCGCATGAACGGGGGGCTGCTTGGCCGCGGGTGCCGTCATTCTTGGCGCCGGAAGCGGAGGTGGTGGCTCACCCTGAGCGCTGCCGGGTGGCGGGGATCAGCCTGGCGGACTACACCGTGCGTGAGGTGAGGCGGGCCGTCACCAGGGCCAACCCCGCAGCACCACCTGCCCCCACGCGCCCGGCAGCCATGCCCAGCCCGGAAGCAGTCGCAGCAGCAGCCGCACAGCCAGCTGGCTCGGCCAGCCCGCCGGCAGCAACGTCACGGCTGGCTGAGAAGGAAGCGGAGTGGCAGCGCGCAGCTACCCAGCTGACGGCGTCTCAGGCGCAGCACTTCCGCAACAACCCGGTGGCCCTGGAGCCCTGGCTCCACCGCACTTCGGCTGCGGCACAGCAGCAGAACACGCCAGCCAGGGAACTGCAGGGGTACGGGTCTGCCTCCCAGCCGTCCAGCGAGGGGCACCGGAGATCCTCAAGGCTGCTGGCGCAGGCCGCAGCAGGAGCTGTAGCTACAGGGGCGGGGCCCAGCACTGGCCCGCCCGCGGCTGCCGCTGCGGGGGCCATCCCTGCTGTACCAACGCCGGCAACATCACCACCGGATGCGGGCGCGCTGCACCGCACGTGGCAGCGGCTGTGGGACAGCCACGCCAGTCGGGGAGCCAAGGTGCTGGTCTACCGGCTACAGCATGCCTACCTGCCGTGTGGTTTGTACAGGGCGGGCAAGGGCATCTTCCCACGGGCATCTGCTGCAGGGCGCCGGGGTCTGGGGCCTTATTGCCCTTACCACGCCTGCGGGCCGCCTGGCCCGCGGTTGTGGGCAAGCCTGACGCACGTCTTCCTGGAGTGCCCCGCCTACACACAGGCGCGGACATGGCTGCAGCAGCTGTGGGCCCACATCGCGCCACAGGCGGTGCCTCCGCCGGTCTCCAATGCGGCCTTCATGCTGGGGGACGACATGGGCATCTGGGCTTCAAGCCCACGAGGGGCGGGCGCCCTGTTGTGGAGCACGTTGCGGGCCACGTTCCTGAACGCCATCTGGAGTGCGTACTGGTCTCGTGAGCCGGCCCAGCAGACGTCGGTGTACGTGGTCAGGGAGGTGATCACAGAGCTGCGAAGGGTCATGCAACTGCGGTTCACTGCTGCTACTCTTACACCTGAAACCCTGTCGGCTCTTCCCACTCAGCTGCTCACTGCGCAGTTGAAAGCCGCCAAGCTGGAGCGCTTTGTGGCTATCTGGTCGGCGAGTGGGGCCCTTTGTGAAGTGGATCAAGTGGACGGTGGGTCTCCGCAGCTGCGCCTGAAGCTGACGTTCTCATCACCGGTGCAGGCGCCCTAAGGTGGGGGCGGTACAGGGAGTTTCAGGGGTGTAGGATTGGAGCTCTGGGCCTGCCAACTGGAGAGCTCTGGACAAGTTTCAAGACCCGTCAAGCTGAGCTCTGGGCCTGCCAACTGGAGAGCTCTGGCCAAGACTCAAGACCCGTCAAGCTGAGCTCTGGGCCTGCCAACTGGAGAGCTCTGGCCAAGATTCAAGACCCGTTCAAGCTGAGCTCTGGGCCTGCCAACTGGAGAGCTCTGGATAAGATTCAAGACCCGTCAAGCTGAGCTCTGGGCCTGGCAACTGGAGAGCTCTGTTGTCTGTCTTTGTTTGTTCTGCTGGGCCGGAGGGAGAGGGGTTGGTGTGCGTTGCTGCCAGTTGTGGTGTTGTGCGGCGCTGCTGCTTGGGGTGTAGAGCGGTTTAACCGCTGGGTGTGTGGTGCAGTGGGGCTGCTAGGTGTCTAGGTGTGGCCCTTTTAGCAGCCCTGCTGAGGGCTGAGGTGTGTGCAGGTCGTGGTTTTTGTGGCGGTGAGGGGGTAGCCGCGCGGCTTGCTGTGGCCGTGGTCAGGCTCGGCGTTTATGGGCAGTTGGGTAGGCTCTGAGGAGCCATAGGCACCTGCTGCCGCGCCGTTTAGGTGTTGGAGAGGCGGCGCCTGTGCGTGCGCGCCCTCAGGTTTTTTCCTCTTTCTTTTTCTTTCCTTTTTCTTTTGGCCCTGTCAGGGTTCTGGTCTTCGGGTCCAGGCTGTGTTGGGGCTACATGCCCAGCAGCAGGGGGGCAGTGCGTCTGCCTCCGTTCAACTCTGTAAGGAAGAAGTATCAAAAAAAAAAAAAGCTGCAGACTGCGTTCATCACCGGCCGCTGGATTGGCGACAACGCGCTGTACCACCAAGCCCTCATCGAGTGGATGCGCCTGGACGTGGACGCTGACGGCGCGCCGCGCCAGGGTGGTGCGCTGTACTTCCTGGACATTGAGAAGGCGTATGACCGGGTGCATCGCCAGTGGCTGTATGCGTCTGCGGAGGGCCTGGGGTTTGGGCCGCGCATGCTGCGCTGGATCCGCTTGCTGACTGCTAACGGCTCTGCCCGCGTGTGTGTGAACGGCATGCTCTCAGACCCCTTCCCAGTGCTGAATGGCTTGCCGCAGGGCAGCACAGCGTCACCGCCGCTGTGGGTCATCCAGCTGCAGCCGCTGACGTCCTACCTGCGGCGGCAGGTGGAGCAAGGCGCGCTTCACACGCCCCTCCTTCCTGACGGCACGCCGGCGCCGCCCGCCGGCCACCATGCCGATGACACGACGCTTACGGCGCGCGACCCCGCTGTGGATGGGCCTAAGCTGATGGCGGCGGTGCAGCTGTTCTGCCGTGCTTCCAACGCCCGCGTTCACCCAGCCAAGAGCCGGGCCATTGGCCTGGGCAGGTTTGCGCATCTCACGGGCACGTGTCCGCACACGGGGGTGCCTTTTGTCACGGACGCCGTCACGCATCTGGGTGTGCCGCTGTCTTGGGACTCTGAGGGCGCTGCCGTGGCCCTGTACGACAAACGCTCCCGCAGCATGGCCTACGTGGCGCGCCTGTGGGCAGCTCTGTCGCTCACCCTCGTTGGCCGTGTGCACATTGCGAAGCAGGTGCTGGCCGCGAAGCTCGCCTACCACTTCAGCTTCCTCAACCCGGCGCCAGCACAGCTGAAGGAGCTGACGGACGTCGTCGACCGGTTTGCAGCACGCTCCCTGCATGCTGAGGATGCTAGCCTGGTGTCTCATGGGAACCCGCTGCTCTTGCCTAAGAGGGAGGTTGCCTGCCTGCCGCGCAAGGATGGGGGTGTCAACCACGTCGACCTGCCTGCGTTCCTGGCTGCCCTGCAAGCTAAAATGCTCGCCCTGCTAGCCCAGCCAGGCCGGCAGCCCTGGAAGGTGCTCACCCGGGCGCTGCTCAACCACGTGCGTCCAGACGCCGCTTCCAACTGGGCGTGGGTCTATAGCGACGCGCTGGCGCCGGAGGCCCTGCCTGCCCGGCTGGCGGCCGCCATTGGGCACCTGCGGCGCGCGGGTGTGGAGCTGCGTCCGGCGCCGCCAGCCACGCAGCCGTCGGCAGGCCCACCGCAGTGGCGGGTTAGCCAGGACCAGCTGTGGGTGGCTAGCGCTGCCGGCGCTGTGTCCTACGTCCACTACACCGGGCGCCTCTTGCAGCCCGGGCCGGGCGTGACACCGCCAGCTGTTGACCCGGCGTGGCAGCCCGCCTGTGTGCTGCAGCACCGCAAGCCGCGGCACCTGTGGACCTTTGACGAGCGGGCGGCTTATGATGCAGCGGCGCCAGGGGAGCGGGCGGGAGCGTGGCCGCGGGCGCCGTACTTCCTGGCGCCGGAGGCTTTTTTTTTTTTGAGGATTCATCCTTACAGGATTGAACGGAAGCAGACTTTACTTTACTTTACTTTACTCTCCTCCTTTGCTATTCTCGCGTTCTGCTTTCCTCCCCTGCAACAGTTACACAGTCACTGTCGTTTTCTGGACGCTGTTCGACTTGCTTCCTCTCGTTTTAGGCTTCTTAAGACCTACGACTAATTGGGAAGCACTCAGGGCTTGTGGGTGCGCTCCTTTTTCGTCAGTCAACGTTGCAGCAGTAGCGCGGCGCTTTCTCTCCCGCGCCTTTTCGCCTACGCCGGCTTGATATTTGGTGGTCGACTTCAATATGGATTAGGATTCTGGCGGCTCCGGAGCGTCACCGTGGAGTTGGCGACATTTCGCTCGTCGGCATCCTCAACACCTCGGCGAGCAGCGTGCTTCAACAGCTTGGAGCCGGTGGCGTATCGACCTCTTTGGTTGGTTCTTTGCGCGGGTCTCGGCGCGTGTAGCCTGGCGCGTTGGGTGCAGTGGTCGCGGGTGCCCTTTCGCCCTTTCTGGGAGCTTTCCACAGCTGGTTTTGGGGGGCAGCACGCCTTTGTGTCCTTGTTTGCCTGGAGCCCCGCCCTTGCCCTGCTCCACCATGCGGCCTTGCTTTGCTGCCCTGTGAGTGGTGCTCTCGGGTAGCTATGCTGTCTTTGGGGGATCCTGGCCGGTTCAGGCCGGTGTCTCAGCGCAGCACCCGCGTGCCGTCAGCAGGCATGCAGGCAGCTTCACCAGCCGAGCCATGGGCCCCGGGGGCAGGGCAGCCACCTGGGCCACCCGCTGCCGTGGGCGCCTCCAGTCTGGGTACCGCTGCCAGCTTTGACAGCACAGGGCTCCACCGCGCTTGGTGGCAGCTGCGCCAGGCGCCGGGGGTGCAGGGGCTGACACCGCGGGCCCAGGGCCGTGGCCTGCCTACCAGCCCCATTCTCCTCGTGGGTCAAGCAGAAGGGTTGCCAGCCGGAGTGCAGCTTTTTTTTTTTAGGATTCATCCTTACAGGATTGAACGGAAGCAGACGCACTGCCTCCCAACCGCTGGGCAAAGAGACCCGAAGCAGCCTGGTCTTGGAGACCAGAATCCCGACAGGGCAAGAAGAGAAGAGAAGAAGTCTGAGACAAACCACCTGAAAAACCAAAACCACCTGAACCAAATCACCTACCGCCACCCCATCCCGCACCCACCCACCCCACCCCGACCCGGCAGACAGAGCAGGAGGCTGGCCCCCCCGCCCCCCGGTAGGGGTTTCCACAAACACCACCAGACCTAAGCCAAGCAACCGCTACACCAAGAGTCTGAAGGCAAGCACCACCGGCAGAGACGCACCTCCACACTTCAAACACGAACGCACCCACGGTACGCGCACAACAGACAGCAGGACGCTTCCCGCCCAAACCCACCCCACCCCCGCAAGTCGGTTGCTTAAGCAACACCCCATCAGAAGCAAGGAAGCACACACAGATGCAGAAAAAGAGCGGGCCAGATGTGGCGCTGACATAGCAATCTCATTATATGGGGGGGTCGTCTAAATGGTTAAGACACTCGTGCCAATTTCGTCAAGGCTTCGAGAGATCCGGGTTCGAATCCCGGTCACCCCACCAGGGTTGGGTCCTGGTTTATCAAAACCCTGTCTCTTCTCTTCTCTTCTCTTCTGGCCCTTGTGTGGTTCGGTGAGTATTCCCGGCTGCTGTGCTTCTAAGCACAGTGGTAGGGGGGCAGCGCGTCTGTCCCCGTTCAACCATGTAAGGATGAATGTAAAAAAAAAAAAAGCAGGGCCCAGCCCGCTGTAAGAAGTCCACGAAGGCTGAGGAAGGACGGCGCTGCAGCGCCACCCAGTTATATGATACACAGCGGAGGCAAGCCACGCCACCGCCTTGAAAACCGCCGCCCACAGAAACTAGGGTGCCTGCACGGGCGATGCAAGCGTAGCCGGATGCGCAGCTGCGGCGACCCACCCTCCGTATCCTCCACTTCACAGAGGGCGCCACCCGCCGTCCAGATAGCCACAAAGCTCTCCAACTTGGCCGCCTTCAGCTGCGCCGTCAGAAGCTGAGTGGGCAGAGCCGACAGGGTGTCAGGGGTTAGCGTGGCGGCAGTGAAACGCAGCTGCATGACCCTGCGCAGCTCGCTGACCACCTCGCGAACCACATGCTCGGACGTCTACTTGGCCGGCTCCCGGGACCAGTACGCACACCAGAGGGCGTACAGGAACGTGGCCCGCAGTGTGCTCCACAGCAGCGCGCCCGCGCCGCGCGGGCTGGAGGCCCACGCGCCCATGTGGTCCCCAAGCATGAAGGCCGCGTCCGTCACCGGCAGCGGCGCCGCCTGTGGCGCCACGCAGGCCCACAGCTGCTGCAGCCACGCCCGCGCCTGCGCATAAGCCGGGCACTCCAGGAACACGTGCGTCAGGCTGGCCCACGCCTGCGGGCCAGGCGGCCCGCAGGCGGGGTGAGGGCAGTGCGGCCCCAACCCCCCGCGCCCCGTGGCCACCCGTGGCCGAATGCCCTTGCCCGCTCGGTACAACCCGCAGGGCAGGTAAGCATGTTGCAGGCGGTATACCAGCACCTTTGCGGCTCGAGTGGCGTGGCTGTCCCACAAGCGCTGCCACGAGGCGCGCAGCAGCGCCCCATCCGGGGGCGGCGGCCGAGGGGTGCCATCAACGGCAGCTGCGGCTGCCGCCGCCGCCGTGGCCTGCCCCATGCTAGGCCCTGCGCCGCCCGCCGCCTGCTCCTGCAACCGCGCTGAACGCCGCGGCCCCTCACCCGACAGCTGGGTGGGTGACGCGTACGACCGTAGTTCACGCGCCGGCGTGCTCTGCTGTCCGGCAGCAGCCGAGGTGCGGTGGAGCCAGGGATCCAGGGCCACTGGGTTGTTGCGGAAGTGCTGCGCCTGCGACGCCGCCAGCTGGGTAGCTGCGCGCTGCCACTCCGCTTCCTTCTTTTTTTTTTTACATTCATCCTTGCATGGTTGAACGGGGACAGACGCGCTGCCCCCCTACCACTGTGCTTAGAAGCACAGCAGCCGGGAATACTCACCGAACCACACAAGGGCCAGAAGAGAAGAGAAGAGAAGAGACAGGGTTTTGATAAACCAGGACCCAACCCTGGTGGGGTGACCGGGATTCGAACCCGGATCTCTCGAAGCCTTGACGAAATCGGCACGAGTGTCTTAACCATTTAGACGACCCCCCCGTCGTGTTCTCAGCGAGCCGTGACGTTGCTGTCGGCGGGCTGGCCGAGCCACTTGGCTGGGCGGCTGCTGCTGCGACTGCTGCTGGGCTCGGCATGGCTGCCGGGCGCACGGGGGCAGGTGGCGCTGCGGGGTTGGCCCTGGTGATGGCCCGTCGCACCTCACGCACGGTGTAGTCCGCCAGGCTGATGCCCGCCACCCGATAGTGCTCCGGGTGCGCCACTACCCCAGCCTCCGGCGCCAGGAAGTACGGCGCCCGAGGCCACGCCCCCGCCCGCTCCCCTGGCGCCGCTGCATCATAAGCCGCCCGCTCGTCAAAGGTCCACAGGTGCCGCGGTTTGCGGTGCTGCAGCACACAGGCGGGCTGCCACGCCGTGTCAAGAGCGGGCGGTGTCACGCCCGGCCCGGGCTGCAAGAGGCGCCCGGTGTAGTGGACGTAGGACACAGCGCCGGTAGCGCTAGCCACCCACAGCTGGTCCTGGCTAACCCGCCACTGCGGTGGGCCTGCCGGCGGCTGCGTGGCTGGCGGCGCCGGACGCAGCTCCACACCCGCGCGCCGCAGGTGTCCAATGGCGGCCGCCAGCCGGGCAGGCAGGGCCTCCGGCGCCAGCGCGTCGCTATAGACCCACGCCCAGTTGGAAGCGGCGTCTGGACGCACGTGGGTGAGCAGCGCCCGGGTGAGCACCTTCCAGGGCTGCCGGCCTGGCTGGGCTAGCAGGGCGAGCATCTTAGCTTGCAGGGCAGCCAGGAACGCAGGCAGGTCCACGTGGTTGACACCCCCATCCTTGCGCGGCAGGCAGGCAACCTCCCTCTTAGGCAAGAGCAGCGGGTTCCCCTGAGACACCAGGCTAGCATCCTCAGCATGCAGGGAGCGTGCTGCAAACCGGTCAACGACGTCCGTCAGCTCCTTCAGCTGTGCTGGCGCCGGGTTGAGGAAGCTGAAGTGGTAGGCGAGCTTCGCGGCCAGCACCACTGGTACGTCCGGCCGGCAGGGAAGGTGAAGGCGGAGGCGGTGCTGTCGGCATCAGTGGCGGCGCGACAGCGGGCAAGGCCCCTGCCGGGACCGCGCCAGCTACGCCAGCGCGCGACGGGGGCCGCGGTGCTGGCCGCTGCACCTGCAACGGCGGATCGGCGGCCGTGCCATCCAGCCGCCGTGGCCCAGACCGGCGGCCGGCCGCCGGCTCCAGCAGTGGCGGCGGTGGCCCTGGCGGCGCTGGCTGCTGTTGCAGGTGCGCCACCGCCAGCTGCCCCTTGGACTTGGACTTGGACTTGGGCGGCGTCAATCCCGCCGGCGGTGGCGGCTGAGGTTGGCCCTGCCGCCGCCGAGGGCGCGGCTGGTCCACGGGATCCCCACCCCCGTCCGGGAGCGCGCCACCCAGCCCCGCCAGGGGCTGGAATGCATTACCGGTCAGCACCCGTGACGGCTGCACCGTCTTTTTTTTTTTAGGATTCATCCTTACAGGATTGAACGGAAGCAGACGCACTGCCTCCCAACCGCTGGGCAAAGAGACCCGAAGCAGCCTGGTCTTGGAGACCAGAATCCCGACAGGGCAAGAAGAGAAGAGAAGAAGTCTGAGACAAACCACCTGAAAAACCAAAACCACCTGAACCAAAACACCTACCGCCACCCCATCCCGCACCCACCCACCCCACCCCGACCCGGCAGACAGAGCAGGAGGCTGGCCCCCCCGCCCCCCGGTAGGGGTTTCCACAAACACCACCAGACCTAAGCCAAGCAAACCGCTACACCAAAAACCCGAAGGCAAGCACCACCGGCAGAGACGCACCTCCACACTTCAAACACAAACGCACCCACGGTACGCTCATAACAGACAGCAGGACGCTTCCCGCCCAAACCCACCCCACCACCGCAAGTCGGTTGCTTAAGCAACACCCCATCAAAAGCAAGGAAGCACACACAGATGCAGAAACAGAGCGGGCCAGATGTGGCGCTGACATAGCAATCTCATTATATAGCAGGGCCCAGCCCGCTGTAAGAAGTCCACGAAGGCTGAGGAAGGACGGCGCTGCAGCGCC
>JAEHOD010000287.1:0-28365 GCA_016834595.1 Chlamydomonas schloesseri | reverse complement strand
ATTCCATCGCTTTATGGATTGCGCGTGCGAAGCATTTGTATACAAAAGCGTGAGATACAGTCTATGATCACGAGGCCATCCATGCGCACTTCATTTCTCTCGGTACCTCCCCTCCTCGCCCCTCGCCCCCCTCGGCCCCCTCGCCCCCCTCATCCCATAGTCCCAAAAGGGGCAAGCCGTGGTACTGCGTAGCGGTAGCGGTCCTGAGCCTCCTGGCTCGTCTGGACCAATCTACAAGCATGAACTGTGTAACACCAACATCAATCAATCATCGCGTAGCGGTAGGTGTTTATAGATGATCTCGTTGTCAGGACCGAACCCCGGGGTCATTTCATCGATGTTTTTTTTTCCTGCGCGAGACGGGACGTTCAGGAACTACCGTCGAGAAGACAGAGCGACACAGCAGTTCCTGAAAGCCTTATCGTCTCAAAATCAACCTGCCAAGCAAATATAGTGAATGTTTCTGTATTGTAGGATTCTTGGAGAGGGCGACCAAGACCTGCGAAACCTTGCAAGACAATTTCCCTGCCGAAAAGCGGCGGTGAAGATAATAAATGATCGGCCGTCATGAAATATGCTTAAGACATTATACCACGTTTGCTTTTATGGCGTGCTCTGCGGGGCCCCTCCTACGCGTTCTTGATTGCGTCATCGCTTCAGAATTTTAAGCGCACCAAAACTTACATGAATGCCTTCATAAACAGCAGTAGCGCAGTAGGAGGATTCTATCCTACCTACCGCCGAAGACACTCCAGCTTTGCGGCAGGGGTGCGGCACAGGGACAGAACCCCTTACTGCGGCACCCTTAGTTTGCGGGCTTTTAGGAATGGGCAAGAAGTCCAAACGTCTCGCCCTAAATCTCCTTGTTCGCACACGCTGAGGCGGTGCGGTCGGGCGGGGTATGCTCAATACTCGCGTGCTCGTGGCGTGCCAAACCCGGAAGGTCAGGTCAGGTCAGCTCACGAATCAGAGGATGCGGGTTCACTTTATGTAGTTGTTTAACATTAACGCGGTGTTGCCAAACAGGCTGCTTTTCAATTTTGCAAGATTCCGCGGTTTTGGCTGGCTTCGCGGTTTGAGCTCGCCCCTTCTCAAGCTTTACTCGTGTGCTCGCCAAGTCGGCCGAATCATAGCTATCACACGCCTCGTAGTCCTTTTAGGTCTTTTGCGGCGGCAGCGGTCTCAGCCTCAGTTTCGCAGATATGTGAGGTCGCGCAATATGGCGCGGTGGGGCGATGGCATAACCCTGGACACCGCGGCCGCGCAGCGAGCCATCGACGCATGTTCAGGGCTCGCTGCGGACGGTAGCGCTGTTGCTGATGGCAGCACGAGCTCAAACTCGAGCCGCGGAGGTGGCACAGTCCTGTTCGAGCCTGGGCGGACCTACCTGCTGGGCTCGCTGCGCCTGTCGGGTCTGTGCACTTGCTTGTGCCGCCGGGGACGCTTCTGCAAGCCTCAGCCGAGGGTAAGTGCCTTACTCGACTGGCTGCTTCTGGTCTGCTGGGCGTGCTTGCCGGCCAGCTGAAGGGGTGCGGACGTAAACCTTGCGCCGGGACCGGCTTGTACGGTTCATCCCGCGGGGGCTTGTCTTTCCGATGTACTTGCGCTGACCACATTCCCACCCCATCCACCCCCCGCAGCGCTCCAGCTATGGTCGCACACAGAACACCTGGTATCTGCTCTACTTCCTGGGCTGCCGAAACTGCAGCCTCAGCGGCGGCGGCACGGTGCGCGGCTGCGCAGACGCCTTTATGCCGCCGCCGCCGCAGCAGCAGCAGCCCGCGCCGCCGCCGCTGACACCGGCAAGCTCGGCGCAGGAGGCCGCGGGCACAGGCGGCGCTGGTGGCCCTGGGAATGTGGAGGACACGTAAGTCGTGTAGGGGCGGGTGAAGATGCCAGGTGGCTGCGGGTCAGCGGCCGGCAACTTGGCCATTGACGGGTGGCTGCCGTCGCACAAACGCGCCCCCACCTGTGCCCTCGTGCGGTGACCTCCACTCCTCCTCATATGTTCTTTGCACGCAACCAACACACACCGTACGCTGCAAGGCACGGCACATTGTGTGTGTGTGTGTGGTGTGTTGTGTGTGTGTGTGTGTGTGTGTGTGCAGGACCGGCGTGGAGGTGACCAACTGGGCGGACCCCTCCTGCCGCGTGCGGCGGGCAGTGCCGGCCGCGGCTGGTGGGGCTGGTGGGCTGCGAGGGCGTGGGCGCTGTCCGACGTGGCGCTGGCGGACAGCGCCTTCTGGACGCTGCACGTGCGCCGCAGCCGCCACGTGGCCCTGAGCGGGCTGCGCGTGAGCGGCAACCGGCGCTTCCCCAACAACGATGGTGGGCGGCGTTTTGCTTTTCGCTCGCGGGGGAGGGAAACGTGGGCGCGAGCGGGGGGCGACTTGTGGTGGGAGTTGATAGCTCATAGTAGGGAGCTGCGAGCTGGGGAGCTGGGGAGGTCCAATCAAGCCGGGACCCCGGCTGGGCACCTTCGTGCCGGTCTACGTATCTGTAGGCCGCCAGGCTTCAGGAAAAGGAAGCTCTGCAGGGGCAGCCCGTCACCTTGGGCTCGTCGGCCGTGGCCGCCTTTTGACCCCGCCGCCTCCCGCCTCCCTGCCTCTCGCCCCGGCATAGTGCAGGCATCGACATTGACGGCTCGGCGCACGTCACCATCCGGAACTGCACCGTGTCCACCGCCGACGACGCGGTGTGCCTGAAGACCACGCTGGGGCAGGGCGAGCGAGACCCCGACCCCGGCCTGCGGGGCGCTGGAGGCGGCAGCGACCGCGGCCGCCAAGGCCGCCAAGGCCGGAGCTGGCTGCAGCAGCCGTGCTAGTGGTAGTGGTGGGGTGGTAGTGTGGTGGTGGTAGTGGTGGTGGTGGTAGTGGTGGTGGTGGTTCGGACCGCAGCGGCCATGGCGGCAGCGGCGGTCCTCAAAGCGCTAGCCACGCTGGTGGTGCCGGCCGCGCCGGCAACACCGATGCTGGCGGTGCTGCCGGGGGTGGGGGTGAGGGCGGGGGCGAGGAGGGCGCTGCGTGTGGCGAGGCGCCGCCGCCGCCGCTGCCGCCGCCGCGCGCCACGGAACACGTGCTCGTCGAGGATTGCGTGCTGCGCTCACGCTCGGCGGCGGTGAAGCTGGGCAGCGAGAGCCGGGCCGACATGTCCAACATCACCTTCCGCCGAGTGCAGGTGGGGCAGGGGGGAGCAGCGGGGGGGGGACAGAGAGGGGCCGGGGTGGAGCGGCGGGTCAGGCCCCACGCGCGCCTGCCGACGACTTTCGTTTAAATTCGGGCTTCTGGAAGCACCAGTTGCTGAGTTTGCGCTTGGCCCAGTGGACTTGGGCGCGCCACATGATGCACACCTACACACAATGCTGTCGCTTTCGTTGTTTTATTTTGCCCGTGAGCTCGTTTAACAATTGGATGCTGCTGAATGCTGCTGCTCGCGGTTCCTGGGGCAGGTGCTGGACTCGAACCGCGGCCTGGGCATCCAGCGTGCGTGACTGGGGCGACATCCGCGATGTGTGGTTTGAGGACGTGGCGGTCGCCACCTCGCGGGTCACGGCGGGAAGGTGGGTGATGGTGGGGCGGGGTGGGTAGTTCATTCCAGAAACCAAAACGAGGTGGGGTGGGGTGGGTGGGGTGGGGATGGGGGCGGGGCGGGGGGGCGGGGCGGGGGCGGGGCCGGGGCGGGGCGGGGGCGGGGCGGGGCGGGGCGGGGGGCGGGGCGGGCGGGGCGGGGGCGGGGCGGGCGGGGCGGGGCGGGGCGGGGCGGGGGCGGGGCGGGGCGGGGCGGGGGCGGGGGCGGGGCGGGGCGGGGCGGGGCGGGGCGGGCGGAGCGGGGCGGGGCGGGGCGGGGCGGGGTGCGTGCGGCGCCGCCGGGCTCTCCAGGCAACCTCCCACTTGCGCCCAAGGTGGCGCGAGGAGCAGGAGGGGCGCTAGGTCTAGAGCTGGGGGACAGGGAATAGGGCGGCCACGCCGGTCTGTGGGCCTGGAACTTAAGGCAGGTAGGCATGCTTGAGCTCGAAGCGACACCTCAGGACCACCCTCTCAGGTCAGGGCCACGCCCTGTCAACCTCGCGCCCTGATCTTAGCACCAAGCCCTTCGCCCCGCCCCGGATGCGATCTGTGTCTGTGTGTCTGCGCATGTGTCTGTGTGTTCGCGCGTGCGTTGCACCTGAGACCCCCCGCGCCCGCGCCCCCCATCTCATCCGTCCCTGCTCCCCATGACCTCACTCCACCCCAAACCCCCCACTGCGCAGGTGGTGGGGCGGCGGCGAGCCGATCTACGTCACCGCCCTGCCGCGCCACGTGGACGCCTGGGGCCGCGTGGGTCAGCTGCGCAACGTGACCTTCCGCCGCGTCGCCGCCACCGCCACCGGCGGCCTGGTGGTCGTGGCGGGCTCGCCGGAGAGTGTGGTGCGCGGCGTCATCCTGCAGGACGTGACGCTGCGCGTGCTGCCGCCGCCGCCGCACCCGCCGCCGCCGGCGCTGGCGCTGGCGGTTGCGGCGGCAGCGGCAGCGGGACCGGGGACGGGGTCGGCAACGGGAACGGGCACGGCGGCGGCCCATGGTGGGGTTGGGTCTGCGGCAGCGCATCACGGCCCGCGGCGTGCGCAGGAGGTGGCTGGTGGGGCGGCCGGTCGGGACGCTGCGCTGCTGAGGGCGGCGGGCGCACACGCCGTCGCGCCTGCTGCAGCCGGGCGCAGGCTGCTCGGCGCCGCGGAGGTGGGGGGCGTGCCCGGCCACACAGCGGGCGGAGCCGCAGCAGCAGGTGCGCATGTCGCCAGCGCTGCGGCGCCAGCAACCGGGGCAGCGCAGCGGCCTGCTACAGACGCAGGCTCTACGGAGGCTCTGGCAGGGGGCGCGCAGGGCGGGGGCTCCTCCCAGGGGGAGGAGGAGGCGCCAGGCGCTGCACAGGACTGGCCGCTGGGCGTTAAGCTGGACCTACGGCCGGGGCCGTACGACGTACGGCGGTGGCCGCTGCCGGAAGCGGGGCCCCTGCTTGCGCAGTACGTGCAGGGTCTGACGCTGGTGAATGTGGACATACAGCTCGTGCCGCCGGCGCCGGGCCACGTCGGCGACGCGGCGGCGCCTGCTGCTGGCGGCGCAGGAGGCGCCGGCGGCGAGGAGCGGGAGGCGGCGCCGCCGTGGGAGATACCGCCGCCGCCGCGTTCGTGGCTGGCGGGGTGGTGGGACGGGTGGCTGGCGCGGCCACCGCCCTGGTGTGTGGAGCTGGTGGCGCGGACGGTGCACGGCTTGCAGGCGCAGGGCGTGCGTGTGCGGGTGAGGAGCCCGGCGGCGCGGGAGGGGGGGGGTCCAGGTTTGATTAGTAAGAGGACGGGGGGTAGTGTGCCGCGTGGTGCAGCCAGCGCATGGACTGGCTTGCGTGGACCGGTTAAAACAACAATAATTTCAATAGGCAAAATGCTTGGAAGTTTCACAAGTTTTGTTTGGTTCCTGGCCCCTTGTGTAACTTGACAGGTGATTTCTGCGGACGAAGCCAGCGTGCCGCTGCCGGTGCCCAGCGGCGGCGGCGGCGGCGGCGGAGCCAGTGGGAGCGGCCACGACCCGGTGGCTGACAGTAGCTGGTTGCACGGGCGCGGCACAGCCGTGGGAGCGCTGTGGCTGGGCGTGGTGGCAGTGCTGCTGAGCGTCGTGGCGGTGACGGCGTGCGCGGGCGCAGCGCTGCTGCAGTGGCCGCGCCGCGGGCAGGCGGCACGGCTGCTGCTACAGCCGCTGCCCACCACGGACAGCGAAGACGGCTACAGCCTTGTCTCCCGCGGCGACGGCCGCGGAGTCACGGATGATGGCGCAGACAGCAGGAGGAGTGAGGGCATGGCGTCTGCGTCAGTCTGGGCTGCAGCCGCTGCAGGTTTGGTGCCGGCAGCAGCTACTGCGCCGGCCGCGGCGCCGCTGCCGCCGACTGGGCTCAGGAGCCTGTGCATCGAGCGCAGCAGGGCGCTGGGGTCTTCCGAGTCGCTGTCTAAGAAGACGGTGGCCACGCTGCGCACCTGGTCGCCGAGGGTGATGCCGCCGGAGGCGTACTCGACAGAAGGGGTATGAACAAATTGCGAGCGGGCATAAACATTCAGGCTGGTCAACGTTCTGTGCTATGGGGTCGCAGGTGCGACATACCGTAACGATGGCTAAGAGTAAGAGAGTTTGTGTGCCTGTGGCGGAGGTGCCTCCCATGCATGGCTGACGTACCGTACGCAAAATACAAAAGCTGTGGCCGGGCGGTCACGCGGCTGCATGATACATACTACTCAAAACACGTCGCAACAGCGACGCAGCGATGCCATCACCACACATGCTTACACGTGCTGCACAACTACTTGATACTCAACATGGACACACGGCAAGGGAGGCCCGTGCGGCCTTCACCGGCACACTTCCCGCACACACGCGCTTTCGGGCGGGGTGCCCGCTCACTTCCTGCTGGGTGCCCACCCGTGGCGCCCACCTCAACCGCATCATTTCGTACATACACCTGGGGCCGTTTGGAAATAATCGGAACACGTGTGCACAGCATAGTGTGGCATGCTGCCATCGAGTACCATCGAGTATGGTCCATGTAAAAGTGCAGTTGTCAAAACTGTCACTTGTCCGGCAGTCGTCGCGTCAGTACGTGAGTCCAGGTCAATGCACCGTGTCGGTCCAGGTGGGCATGCGTTGAAGCACCTGTGGGCGGTGAACCTTCCACAGGACTCCTACCTACCAACGGAACGCCCTTAGCGAGCAAGTTAGATTTTAAACCGGCAATACTGCTACAGCACCGCAGCGGCGCTAGCTGCTGCCGTGCAGTCGACTCCGCTCGTCGCATGCACATCACCAGTACGGCACGTAGGCGTGGTACAAGATCTTGACGATCCGCCGCACCGGGTCCACCGCCGCATAGCAGAAGTTTTGCCGCGAGCGACTGGGGAACAGCTCCAGGGGCCCTGCGGGTGCATGTGTGTGCACATGCGCGCGCGTGTGTGTGTATGTGTGTGTGTGTTAGTGAACGGAAGCGGAGAGGAATGTGTGTGTGTGTGTGTGTGCACGTGGGGCCGCAGGCACGGCGGGCGCGGGAGTACGTCAAAGCCGGCATGCAGCTGACACTGCGTGCGAGGTTCTACATGCGTACGTGTGCCTTGGCGGCTTCATGGCGAGCTGGAGGCGCTTGCCGCCCTGCCGGGCCGGTGTCTGGGCGGCTGCCTGCCCTGGTGCCCCCCCCCCAGTCGCAGTCGTGTTCACATTTTGTTTCTCACCGGGACTGTTTACCAGTACCCCCCCACCCCACCCCACAGAATGGTCGCAGTTGTCCTGGGTGCACGCCCCCTCATGCGCGGCCCTTGGCGCCGCACCTGCCTCCCCCTGTATGGAGTTGATCTTGTAAACCGCCGACACCGTCTGCACCTTGCCGCTGGCCGCGTCCTTCTGAGCGCTGCCGTGCATCATGCGCAAGGAAGGACACAGGCACGAACACAGGAAGAACACACGCAAGACGAAAAGGAAGGAGCTCGGGAGACGTGCGACAACCGTCAACGAAGAACGAGTCATCGGCACGTGAGGGGGCAACTTGGATGGAAGCGGGCGCCGGGCCAAGGCACATGGGGAGCACGCCCGGTTCGGCCCTGGTCCGTGTGCACGTTTACACCGGGGCCAAGGTGCTGCTCACACAGCCCGGCCCGGCCGGTGCCCGCTCTCCGCGCACTCTGCTGCTGCCGGGGACAAGGACACGCGATGGCGGTGGCGGCGGCGGCGGCAGTACAGGCACAGCCGGGAGGACTGTGGGAAGGACTGCGGGGCCACTCTTGCCGCTCCCACTGCGTGTATCTGCCTGAGCCCGTCCGTGCCTGTACTCCATGTGCGCATCTGACTGAATCGCCGCTGCGCAATCCTCCTGCCGCCACTCACCACACCAGCTCCTTGTACAGCCGTTTGGACGTCTCCACGTACGGCTCCACCTTGTCCTGTGGCGGCGGCGGCAGTGACAGCGACAGCAGCATTTCGGGGGCGGGGTTGTGTATACCAGCCCGCTCTAAACCAAAGGTGGGGTGGGGTACTTCATTCCGGAAACCAAAGCGACCATTGCAACCCAGAAACCAGAACCTTGTTGCTACGGTACCAGCCTGGGGACGCTGAGACGCGGATGCTAATGATGTGTAGGACTCGACACTGGAAAGTACTGCCACCTCCAGGCAAAGCCCGACTGCGTGCCACTCGCGCATTCACGCGCGCACACACGCACGTCCCACCCCCTTCACATCCCCCCCCCGCCCTCCTGATTCCCCGGCCACGTCGTTTCGGACCCGCCCGCCCCTCCCGTACCTCGTACTGGCAGCACGAGCCGCCCAGCACCACGTGCTCAAACAGCCGCCACAGCAGCTCGTCGCGCTCGGCGTCGCTGTAGGGGCAGGCGTTCTCGCTGTCGTCCCCCGCCAGAATCATCTCCCGCAGCAGGTCGCTGATCTGGTGGTGGGGCCGTGGGGTTGGGGTGGTGATGGAGGGCGGGCGGGAGTGATGGGCACCCCTTTCCAGGATTCATCACTGGTAACAACCAGTACGGATGGGGTGGGGTGGGCGCCAGCGGCCGCACACGCACGTGCAACATGGGGGAAAAAGGGCCGAGCTCGTCGCCAAAAAGTAATATGATGGGGGAAAGCAGGCCAGGGAGGCGCTGGAGGACGGAGAGGCGACGGCGCGCTCGCCATGTGCAAGCCGCGGCGAGGGCGGCCCTAAGATGCGGATGCATGTATGAGCGGAGAGGCTGGGCATGAGCGGCCAGGCACACTTCTCCTTGGCCCCACCTGAAACCCATCCCGGTTGTCCTCCATGCATTTCCCGATGTCCCCGTTGGACCGCACGATGGGCGGCGACGTCTCCGTCAGCTTGTCGAAGATGTCGGTCCTGAGGGGCGCCGATCGCAGTAAAGCAGCAGCGTCAGCGGACATATCACACATGTCGATTTGCGAGGCAAATGTAGACAGCGGGTATGACCCCAACATCCCTGCCCATGCTTGCAACCGCTGCGGACAGCTCCCGTGTCTTGGACCGATCGCAGACAGCCCCTGTGTGCGAACAACCATAGAGAGCTGCCACGCTCTTCCCCCCGCTGGACATCGGCATTTCGCAAACATTTAATACACACCATCCTATGGATGGCTGGGTTTGGTTTAGTTTGGGCTGGTAACCACAAACCCCCCCCCCCCACTTTGGTTTCTGGAATGAAGTAACCCCGGGGGGTTGTGGGGCCGGTGGGGGTTGTGGGGCCGGTGGGGGTTGTGGGGCCGGTGGGGGTTGTGGGGCCGGTGGGGCTGGTGGGGCCGGTGGGGTCGGTGGGGGTGTCGGTGGGGCCGATGGGGCCCGAACGCGTTTTAGCAATTTCGTCTTGATAGACAATAGGGCCTATTGAAGGAAATTGACCCTATCGAACCTTAATAGTTCCTAAAGACCTAATTGTCCAACCCTCAGACGTTGACGGTGGCGAATTCACCCATTCCATGGCCCCACCACCGGCAGGGGCAGGGGCAGGCACGTAGCTGTGGGGTTTTCAGCTGTTTGGGGACAAAGTTCTACGCCGTAGATGGAAGATACGACCAGTGCTTTTTCGCCTGCTGTGCATGCGCTATTTATGTGAGTGAGCTGCGAGTCTTGTGACTCCCTGGCTATGCCACCCCAGGCCACCACGCAGAAACGTGGAGCATCCTGGAAGGTGCCCAAGTGCTGCAGCAGGATCAGGGCGGTGCAGGAGGTGCATGGAGGTGCCCTAGAGCAGCAGGGCACTGGTGCCTGGAATGGTCATTGTTTGAGGGAGGGGGGCGGGCGGGGGGGGGGTGACAAGGATGGATCGGTGACACGGATGGGCGACACGTTGCCGTTCAGCAAACAGTGAGCCTCCCTCATCGGGCGCCTTCACTCGGTTAAGTTTAGCAATCAGAGAGTGAGCCGTTGAAGCCATTTTGGCAGAAAGCGTGCCGCGCGCGCTACTTCCCACGCTACCATTGTCGAGCCAAAGCTTCCCAGGTTTAATGCCGACATTTTACTGACAAGTTTTTCAATGTCGCTAAAGCGTTCGCGTTCAGAGCCTACACTTGGGCCAGACCCTTCGAGTCGCTCGGTCAAACCCAAAGGCTTTTCCTCGATGACAAAGGAGCTGTTCAATACAATATACAGCAACGTACTGGATCCTGGGGCGCTGGAAGGCGTGGACTATCGGAACCGTTTTCCTTTTGATTTGTCGCCGTTTCCCGGCCTTCTGATTCCAACCCTCATTCCAACCCTCATGGACCACTTGCTGGCTCTTAAGTACGTGCTTCAGACGGATAATATGGAGGCGCCGCGCTATCTGCAGGTATGTTAACGTGGTCATGGTTTGGGGTGTCGGCCGGGTTCGCAACCTCACGTTCTTGCCCAACCCCTAACAGTTCTGGGAGATCCTTAAGAACCTGCTGGCATTGCAAGTGGGCAGCCAGGGGAGGGTCTGCGTGGTTCCGGGTGCTGCAACAGCGGGCACAGCAGAGGGCGCAGTGGAGGGCGCAACAGAGGGCGCCGAGTCGGGCGCCGAGTCGGGCGCGTCGGCGGGCGAGCCGCGAGAAGTGGAAAGCGAGCTGCGCGCAGCTGGGAGCGAGCTAGGGGCAGCGGATGGCAAGACGCGCGCGGCGGAGGACGCAGGGCCTGGTGCAGCTCAGAACAAGCAGCGCACGGGGCATAAGGACGCGGCTGCTGAGCAGATCTTGCTGGGTTACGAGGCATCTGTGAGCGGCGGGGCGGTCGGCGGTGAGTGGCAGTGCCTGGGAATGCAGATGGGTTCAAGAGTCCAGTATGCGTGACCACTTTGACACGCGGAGAGGAGGGAAGGAGGGCTTGTATGTGAAGCGTGCAAATCTCATGTCTTTGCAACCGTAGGCAGGTCAGAGTTTGTGCTGGTCACGGTTCCTGGAAACGTGAAGCTCCCCAGCAAGAAGGGCCTTGACTCCGTCGGCTCGGCCGATGGCGTCACGCCGTTGCTCGTGGGCGAGGTGAAGGCGAAAGCAGACGTCAGCAAGCACATCTGGCAGCCGCTGTCATGCGCGATTGAGCTGATGAAGAGATGTCCATCCCAGCCCCAGATGTGGTGAGTCGTATGCGCGTGTGTGAGCTGGCATTCCCTCCTCGGCATATTGACTCGGATTTTGCCTCGCGCACAAAGCTGGTGTGACACACGGTCAGCGTTTCGCCCCTCTTATCCTTGAACACACCACCGTTGCACTGTGCCTCATTGTGCCCCTGTATGTGGCCAGGGTGCTCCTGACAGACTTGGAGACTTGGGACTTCGTGCTTGTGACACGGAAGCAGTGCCCGATGGCGACTGAGGGCTCAGCGGCGGCGGGCGCAGCGGCGGCGGGCGCAGCGGCGGCGGGCGCAGCGGCGGCGGGCGCAGCGGCGGCGGGCTCGGCGGCGGCGGGCGCAGCGGCGGCGGGCTCGGCGGCGGTGGGCTCAGCGGCGGCGGGCGCAGCGGCGGCGGGCTCGGCGGCGGTGGGCTCAGCGGCGGCGAACACAGTGGCGCCGGGCTCAGCGGCGGCGGGCGCGGCGGCGGCAGGCGTAGATACGACTGCGGGCGCAGCGGCAGCTGCTGGCCTGGCGGCGGCGGCGGCGGCTGGCGCTGGGGCGGCTGCCGGCGTCGCGGTCACGGGGTCACGATATTTGCTGACGCGGGTACGCGTTACAAAGACGCCAGCGGCATAGCTGTGACTCCCTTATTTGGATTGCCTGTTCTTACAACCATTTGCACCTGAGGGGGGGAGGTGTTAGGTTCAGAGGTCTTTGGGGGCACGTGCGGAGTTTTGCAGTAACGCCCCGCTGCCGTTTTGCTGCCTTTCGGTGTTTCAGTTGGGCACCCTGAACACCTACATGGACAGTCCCAGTGAAGGCTACGTCAAGGTGCGTTGAAGAGTTTTAGCGTGTGCCGCTTGCACGTTTCATGGCTGCCTTTTGTCCCCTTACCACTCGCCTGCTGTGCATGTTGGCGCATGCAGCTGCTGGCGGTGCTGTACCACATTATTTATCCCAACGAGAAGCTTGAAGACCTGCCAGAACGTTTCCAGAAGAGCCATGTCGCGCTTCAGGAGCAGGCAAAGCAGTGGGTGCGGGACGCGGAGGAGCAGCAGGTAATGGGGAGTGCAACATGCACGGCATGCACGTGACGAGGGTTGTGGTTAGTTAACGAGTTCCTGGAGTAGAACACGTGCATCCTGACATGCTGGAGCAGCACGACACGCATGCATGTGCGGAAGGCAGGTCTCCTGCAGTAGAAACGCTACATGCATTTTTGGGTATGGTCGTGAGCTGCTGCTGCAAGGACGTTGCAAGGAATGGGGCATGGGATTGGAGTGCGAAGGACCGCACAGCACGATACCTCTTCTTCCTCTTCTTGCAATAGCTCGCAACACTCATCGCATTATATGGCCGCCACCACCGTGAGCGCAGAAGCTGGCGGTGGCCAAGGCGATTGCGGAGGCGGAGGCCAAGGTTAAGGCAGCCCAGGCGGCGGAGGCCAAGGCGAAGGCCGCCGAAGCCGCGGCAGAGGCCAAGGCGAAGGCCGCCGAAGCCGCAGCAGAGGCCAAGGCGAAGGCAGCAAAAGCCAAGGCAGAGGCCAAGGCGAAGGCCGCCGAAGCCGCGGCAGAGGCCAAGGCGAAGGCCGCCGAAGCCGCGGCAGAGGCCAAGGCGAAGGCAGCCCAGGAAGAGATGGAGGCGGTCAAGGCGGCGGCGGAGGCCAAAGCGAAGGCGGACAAAGAACAAATCGAGAAGCTGCAGGCGGCCCTAGTTGCGATGAAGGCTGCACCTGGAGGTGGAGGTGTGGGCGGAGGCAGCGCCTCGTAAGGATCTCTGGGCGTAGTGGGCAGGAGCTGCTGAGCACCGGCATCGCAGTGACTTGTACAGCAGCGGGTGGTGCTGATAACTATAGATACCCGCGTGCCACCATCATGGAGAGAATCCATCAGGCGAAAGCGGCTGCACTGGGCCCGGCAGTACCGGCCTGGGGCCCCAGCAATGAAGGTGGTGCTTGGGAGATTCACGTGTCTTACGGGGCACGCCTAGCTGTGTGAACTGCATCAGTCTGGAAAACCCAAAACAAAGGCCGTGTATGTGTTGGGCCTAACCATAAATTCCTACCAGGTACAGCTGTGCATGTCTGTGATTATGCTTGCTTGTTGGGCCTGAACATGGGGGCTGTGGGGACTGTTCAAAGTTCACACAACATGGGGCGGCGTGTAACAAGGGAACGAGGTGGTGCCGTGGCGGTACTGGGGGCCAGGCCCAACGGCTGAATCGGTTTGAGATGACGGGGCACTTGGGTCAATCAATGCACAGAAGCAGGTGCAAGACTGCAGGAATAGATGCGGTAACGAGTGTAAGTGCGTGGCCATTTAGTGCAAGTCGGCTGTGGGCGAACAGAAGAGAGAGGCATCCCGCGGGGCTGCTTTCACGTGTGTTGCGTTTGCGTGGTGCTGGTCATGGCTGGGGACAGGCCAGACACAAGTGGGATCCATGGGGGTCGTGCTAGTCGTGCGTCTCGCAATGCAACGCGTGGAAAGGGTGAGGCCCCGTAAGCTGGTGCGCTTCACTTCTCTTGCTGTGAGTATTATGGTTGCGGAATTACAGAGGGGACAACCCGAGTGTGCAAGGACACAAGGGCCGTCGGAAGCTGCTGCAAACCCTCCCGCCACCATGGTCCGTGTGACTCCGCGCACAGCAAATCCTAGCCAAGCCGTAACCCGTCAGAGCCCCGCCGATTGCATCGCTGCCACAAAGCCAAGAGCGGGATTACCGCACAGTTGAAAGGCGAACAGTACACCCTACCAGTACAACCTAACCTAACCATGGCGCAAGAGTCCAGGTACCAGGCGGCAGCACGAAGATTGCATTGGTTACAGGAGGGACCTGCTGACGCAGTTCGCGAGCCAGCGAAAGCGTACTGGAACTAGTACGAACACCCTGCTCTAGACCTCAGGGGCGTGCCACCTGCAACGCCGACAGCCTACTCTGGGCCTTGGGCTAGTAGGCCTTGCTCCCATGGGAGCTCCACCACTTCACTCATCCAAATCCACGAAGCAGAGGCACTGCAATACCAACGCGTCACAAGACGTATGAAATCACGGCGACGGAGGCGGTGATGCGGAATCGTACGGCCAGGGGTACGGCAGTCGCAACTCCATCCGACCACCGGCGGCCCGCAGGCTGGCCGGCCGCACATCCACACATGGGAGATTGGGAGTATTTGCGAGCGTGTGCGCCGGCCAGCCCCCAACCCCCTCGTCGCCGCCCCCCCGGAGATGATGACACCGGTATCCGGCCGATCCTGGGGCTGCATCACCTTGCCTGCATGCACGTAACCCACACCCGGCCGGCGCTGCCTCCCTGTGCGGCCGCCGGTTCCTGACGGGTGTGGGGAACCGCAAGGCGGTCCACACCCGTCGCTGTCCTGCTATTGCTTACTGTCCATCGTGCCCGTCCTTGCACGGCTCCGCATTCGCATGGCCCATGCCGCATGACGTACGACCGGGATTGCGCCGTGCAACGCGCGTGTTGCTCTTTTTGGGGCTGAGCCCCCCCAGCGAAGCGTTCCAGGGGGGGGCGAAGCCCCCCCGAAACACCCCTGTCCGTGCGTGCGTGCGTGCGTGCGTGCGTGCGTGCGTGCGTGCGTGCGTGCGTGCGTGCGTGCGTGCGTGCGTTCGTGGCTGCGTCGGCAAAAAGTATCATACTGGCACAAACCACGACTGCCACGTATTAGTATTTGTTATTGTCTATTCCATGTAAATAGGCGGCAGGGAAAATTCGGGCGGAACGAGAAGTGCCTTTGCGCGTCCATGGACAATTGACTTTCGCGAGGTCGCGAAGATAGTCGCAAGCGCCCCCGGTTGTTGGGCCTATAAAGCAATCTTTGTTGGCGGCAAGCAACGCGGGGAACTAAAGCGCGAGTTTGTGACAACTTGCGGAGCCATGTTTGTCCGCCCCTCCTGAAATGCCGAGGAGCCCCGAGGTCGCTCCCACCCCGCGCCTAGCCCGAGGAATGTCGGGCATCGACGACGTCTGCAGTGCGTTAGAGGGCTACAAAATGCTTGGACTTGGTGGCAAGGGTGCCCTTGACTCGCGTGGAGGTCGGTGTGTGGGATTCAGACACGCGTGCCTTGTGCTGACCAAGTCCTAAGCCCTGAGCCGGATCATCGTCGGCACGGGTCTAAAGCTCATTCGGTTGAAGTAGCCACCCAGCCTGCGACCATGTTGGGGCTCAGCCCATTTTCCAGCTGTACAAAGCTGACACCCCTTGTCTGTTGGCCGCCCCGCGTCAGTACTTTAATCCTTCCTTGCATGACTTCATTCTCAGTGCCTTTCCTTAGTTTTAGGTCAGCACCCGCCGCCCCGCAGCACAGCCTCAGCCCAGCACCGCACAGTCTCGCTGATGTGATGTTCTTTGAGCGCTTTGTTGCCTTGCCTGCTGCTTCGTGGCTTCCGTGGTTTTTCCTTTACGCTTCTTTCTCTCTTCCCTCGCATGTCGTGCTGGGCACCGGTGGCGCTGGTGATTTTTGGGCTGAGCCCCCCCAGCGAAGCGTCCCGGAGGGGGGGGCGAAGCCCCCCCAAAACACCCCTGTCCGTGCGTGCGTGCGTGCGTGCGTGCGTGCGTGCGTGCGTGCGTGCGTGCGTGCGTGCGTGCGTGCGTGCGTTCGTGGCTGCGTCGGCAAAAAGTATCATACTGGCACAAACTGCGACTGCCACATATTAGTATTTGTTATTGTCTATTTCATGTAAATAGGCGGCAGGGAAAATTCGGGCGGAGCGAGAAGTGCCTTTGCGCGTCCATGGACAATTGACTTTCGCGAGGTCGCGAGGATAGTCACCTACGCCCGCGTTTATAGGGTCTCTAAAGCAATCTATGTTGGCGGCAAGCAACTAGGGGAACTAAAGCGCGAGTTTGTGGCAACTTGCGGAGCCATGTCTGTTGCCCCTCCTAAAATGCCGAGGAGCCCCGAGGCCGCTCCCACCCCGCGCCCAGCCCGAGGAGTGTCCGGCATCGAGGAGGTCTGGAGCGCGGTAGAGGGCTACACGTGCTTGGGATTGGCAGCAAGGGGACCCTTAACTCGCGTGGACAGCGTGTGGGACTTACGCACGCGTGCCTTGTGCTGGCCGAGTCCATAGACCCAAGCCTTCGCATCGTTCCATTAAAGCAGCCACCCACCCCGCGACTGTATTAGGGCTCAGCCCATTTTCCAGCTGTGCAAAGCTGACACCCCTTGTCAGGTTGGTCACACCAGCCCAGCGCGCCCTCAGGCCTCAGCCCAGCAGTCCGAACCGTATAGCTTACAGCCTCCTGGCGGTATTCGGCCGGCTCATGTCAGCGGTTACCGTCTCTCGGAGGTAATGTGGCCGCGCACTACGCCTTACCGCTCACCCTCTTCTCATGCTGCATGCGAGACACGACATCAACATCGGGTGGCGTGCTTTCGCTTTCGTTTCACAATTTAGCGCATGTCTTTAACACCACCTCCAGGAGCAATGAAGGGGTGAGAAGGTGACACCGTGTCCCAATCCATGGGGGGAATACCCAAACTAACAAACGTCTGCAGTCGACCCCAGAAATCCGCCACGACATCAAGGCCAATGCGGAGCACGTGCGCAGACGGCAACGTGCGCTTGGCAGCAAGGCCAGCCATGATCACACGTTGCCTACCCAAGTCCAAAGCAGACATCGCAGCAAGGCACACGACATCCCACACAGGCTGAACTAGACCCGCAGGCGGCCGGGCCAGCCACAAGTCGGCACGAGAGAACGTGCGCAGCGCGTTCTCAGGCTCTGCGCCCATAGCGAGGCCCATGCTCTCAAGGCCAGTGCCACCCGACAATCCCAGAACCAATGGCGCCGTCCTGCATATCAACATCACACGCACGACACGGATCCACACGCTGACCACGCAAACGCTTAGCAGCATTTTGTGGGAACGCCCAGCACGCATTGGCGGCCGCCCGCCACAAAGCTTCCTTGTGTTGGTTTTCCCACTTGAGCGCCCATAGACGAGTCAACGCACCCGCGAAGGCACCGCACGCCATGGGCACCTCAGACTCCGGCACACCAGCATCAAGCACGAACGCACGATGTTTAGCCCTCAGAGCGGCCAACGCCTTAGACAGTTGCAAGGTAGTGCCCGCCTTCACTGTGTACGGCGTGACTAGTAGGGGAGGGCCCCCGTCCTGCGCCCAGCCGAGGCCTTGCACAACCTGTTGCACAGCCGCGGCCGCCGCACGCGCCACTTCCTCCGTCCGCAGCGGCGCCACCCCATACACACGTCGGTACCGCCGGTCCTCACGCACGGCAGTGGCCCAGCCAGGGGGCAGGAGGGCCACTGCCGCGGCAAATCGGTCGGCGGCATCTCGGACCGAGGTAGGGCCCCGGCGCGGTGACGGCAGCTTCCGGGGATGCCACCGAAGCACAGCCCGCCACACATTATTCAAGTACATTTCGTCGCAGGCGGCAGCAAACCCCTCGCCCCACACACAGTGCCTGTATCTTGTAGATGCCCTTGGGCCCTCAGTGTCTACTACCGCGTAGATGACCCCTGCTAATCCTTCTACGCTAAAAAATTTTCTTGGGGGGCAAGCCCCCCAAACCCCCCAAAAACGGCTACACTTCCCCTGATTTGCCCGCCAAAACGTCTACCGGCCATAGACGTGCGCCCCACAACCCCTGAAAGCTTCTACGTTTTCGGCCGAAAAAGGGCAAATTTCTACGCGGTAGAAGGAAGATACAGGCACTGCCCACACATGAGGCATGTCACACGCGTCTCGGTATTCGTCAAGCCCATCATGCGCATCAACCAGTTGTCCCACATACAACAGACGTTGGAGAGCACGCAGGTCCGCAAATGCGACGTCCCAGGTTTGACCGTCCACGCACAGCGCCGGGTTGGCCCACAATGGCACACGGACCACCCACGGCCCAGGCTCGGGCGGGGCAACTAGGGTCACAGTTACGGACATGCTCTAAATTGCGAAACGAAAACGTAAGCACGCCACCAGATGTTGAAGTCGTGTCTCGCAAGCAGCAGGAGACGGGGGTGAGCGGTAAAGCGAAGTGCGCGGCCACATTACCTATGAATGTCAGGACAGAACCGTGAAGCCGAGGGAACGATAGACACTTCTGTCAGCGAACTTCACTTCCATCGCTTTATGGATTGCGCGTGCGAAGCATTTGTATACAAAAGCGTGAGATACAGTCTATGATCACGAGGCCATCCATGCGCACTTCATTCTTCGGTACCTCCCTCGCCCCCTCGCCCCCCTCGGCCCCCTCGCCCCCTCATCCCATAGTCCCAAAAGGGGCAAGCCGTGGTACTGCGTAGCGGTAGCGGTCCATGAGCCTCCTGGCTCGTCTGGACCAATCTACAAGCATGAACTTGTAACACCAATCAATCAATCAATCGCGTAGCGGTAGGTGTTTATAGATGATCTCGTTGTCAGGACCGACCCCGGGTCATTTCATCGATGTTTTTTTCCTGCGCGAGACGGGACGTTCAGGAACTACCGTCGAGAAGACAGAGCGACACAGCAGTTCCTGAAAGCCTTATCGTCTCAAAATCAACTGCCAAGCAAATATAGTGAATGTTCTGTATTGTAGGATTCTTGGAGAGGGCGACACAAGACCTGCGAAACCTTGCAAGACAATTTCCCTGCCGAAAAGCGGTGAAGATAATAAATGATCGGCCGTCATGAAATATGCTTAAGACATTATACCACGTTGCTTTTATGGCGTGCTCTGCGGGGCCCCTCCTACGCGTTCTTGATTGCGTCATCGCTTCAGAATTTTAAGCGCACCAAAACTTACATGAATGCCTTCATAAACAGCAGTAGCGCAGTAGGATTCTATCCTACCGCCGAAGGACACTCCAGCTTTGCGGCAGGGGTGCGGCACAGGGACAGAACCCTTACTGCGGCACCCTTAGTTTGCGGGCTTTAGGAATGGGCAAGAAGTCCAAACGTCGCCCTAAATCTCCTTTGTTCGCACACGCTGAGGCGGTGCGGTCGGGCGGGGTATGCTCAATACTCGGCGTGCTCGTGGCGTGCCAAACCCGGAAGGTCAGCTCACGAATCAGAGGATGCGGGTTCACTTTATGTAGTTGTTTAACATTAACGCGGTGTTGCCAAACAGGCTGCTTTCAATTTTGCAAGATTCCGCGGTTTTGGCTGGCTTCGCGGTTTGAGCTCGCCCCTTCTCAAGCTTTACTCGTGTGCTCGCCAAGTCGGCCGAATCATAGCTATCACACGCCTCGTAGTCCTTTTAGGTCTTGTTGCGGCAGCGGTCTCAGCCTCAGTTTCGCAGATATGTGAGGTCGCGCAATATGGCGCGGTGGGCGATGGCATAACCCTGGACACCGCGGCCGCGCAGCGAGCCATCGACGCATGTTCAGGGCTCGCTGCGGACGGTAGCGCTGTTGCTGATGGCAGCACGAGCTCAAACTCGAGCCGCGGAGGTGGCACAGTCCTGTTCGAGCCTGGGCGGACCTACCTGCTGGGCTCGCTGCGCCTGTCGGGCTCTGTGCACTTGCTTGTGCCGCCGGGGACGCTTCTGCAAGCCTCAGCCGAGGTAAGTGCCTTACTCGACTGGCTGATTCTGGTCTGCTGGGCGTGCTTGCCGGCCAGCTGAAGGGGTGCGGACGTAAACCTTGCGCCGGGACCGGCTTGTACGGTTCATCCCGCGGGGGCTTGTCTTTCCGATGTACTTGCGCTGACCACATTCCCACCCCATCCACCCCCCGCAGCGCTCCAGCTATGGTCGCACACAGAACACCTGGTATCTGCTCTACTTCCTGGGCTGCCGAAACTGCAGCCTCAGCGGCGGCGGCACGGTGCGCGGCTGCGCAGACGCCTTTATGCCGCCGCCGCCGCAGCAGCAGCAGCCCGCGCCGCCGCCGCTGACACCGGCAAGCTCGGCGCAGGAGGCCGCGGGCACAGGCGGCGCTGGTGGCCCTGGGAATGTGGAGGACACGTAAGTCGTGTAGGGGCGGGTGAAGATGCCAGGTGGCTGCGGGTCAGCGGCCGGCAACTTGGCCATTGACGGGTGGCTGCCGTCGCACAAACGCGCCCCCACCTGTGCCCTCGTGCGGTGACCTCCACTCCTCCTCATATGTTCTTTGCACGCAACCAACACACACCGTACGCTGCAAGGCACGGCACATGTGTGTGTGTGTGTGTGTGTGTTTGTGTGTGTGTGTGTGTGTGTGTGTGTGCAGGACCGGCGTGGAGGTGACCAACTGGGCGGACCCCTCCTGCCGCGTGCGGCGGCAGTGCCGGCCGCGGCTGGTGGGGCTGGTGGGCTGCGAGGGCGTGGCGCTGTCCGACGTGGCGCTGGCGGACAGCGCCTTCTGGACGCTGCACGTGCGCCGCAGCCGCCACGTGGCCCTGAGCGGGCTGCGCGTGAGCGGCAACCGGCGCTTCCCCAACAACGATGGTGGGCGGCGTTTTGCTTTTCGCTCGCGGGGGAGGGAAACGTGGGCGCGAGCGGGGGGCGACTTGTGGTGGGAGTTGATAGCTCATAGTAGGGAGCTGCGAGCTGGGGAGCTGGGGAGGTCCAATCAAGCCGGGACCCCGGCTGGGCACCTTCGTGCCGGTCTACGTATCTGTAGGCCGCCAGGCTTCAGGAAAAGGAAGCTCTGCAGGGGCAGCCCGTCACCTTGGGCTCGTCGGCCGTGGCCGCCTTTTGACCCCGCCGCCTCCCGCCCTCCCTGCCTCTCGCCCCGGCATAGTGCAGGCATCGACATTGACGGCTCGGCGCACGTCACCATCCGGAACTGCACCGTGTCCACCGCCGACGACGCGGTGTGCCTGAAGACCACGCTGGGGCAGGGCGAGCGAGACCCCGACCCCGGCCTGCGGGCGCTGGAGGCGGCAGCGACCGCGGCCGCCAAGGCCGCCAAGGCCGGAGCTGGCTGCAGCAGCCGTGCTAGTGGTAGTGGTGGTGGTGGTAGTGGTGGTGGTGGTAGTGGTGGTGGTGGTAGTGGTGGTGGTGGTTCGGACCGCAGCGGCCATGGCGGCAGCGGCGGTCCTCAAAGCGCTAGCCACGCTGGTGGTGCCGGCCGCGCCGGCAACACCGATGCTGGCGGTGCTGCCGGGGGTGGGGGTGAGGGCGGGGGCGAGGAGGGCGCTGCGTGTGGCGAGGCGCCGCCGCCGCCGCTGCCGCCGCCGCGCGCCACGGAACACGTGCTCGTCGAGGATTGCGTGCTGCGCTCACGCTCGGCGGCGGTGAAGCTGGGCAGCGAGAGCCGGGCCGACATGTCCAACATCACCTTCCGCCGAGTGCAGGTGGGGCAGGGGGGAGCAGCGGGGGGGGGACAGAGAGGGCCGGGGTGGAGCGGCGGGTCAGGCCCCACGCGCGCCTGCCGACGACTTTCGTTTAAATTCGGGCTTCTGGAAGCACCAGTTGCTGAGTTTGCGCTTGGCCCAGTGGACTTGGGCGCGCCACATGATGCACACCTACACACAATGCTGTCGCTTTCGTTGTTTTATTTTGCCCGTGAGCTCGTTTAACAATTGGATGCTGCTGAATGCTGCTGCTCGCGGTTCCTGGGGCAGGTGCTGGACTCGAACCGCGGCCTGGGCATCCAGCTGCGTGACTGGGGCGACATCCGCGATGTGGTGTTTGAGGACGTGGCGGTCGCCACCTCGCGGGTCACGGCGGGCAGGTGGGGTGATGGTGGGGCGGGGTGGGTAGTTCATTCCAGAAACCAAAACGAGGTGGGGTGGGGTGGGGTGGGGTGGGGTGGGGCGGGGCGGGGCGGGGCGGGGCGGGGCGGGGCGGGGCGGGGCGGGGCGGGGCGGGGCGGGGCGGGGCGGGGCGGGGCGGGGCGGGGCGGGGCGGGGCGGGGCGGGGCGGGGCGGGGCGGGGCGGGGGGCGGGGCGGGGCGGGGCGGGGCGGGGCGGGGCGGAGCGGGGCGGGGCGGGGCGGGGCGGGGTGCGTGCGGCGCCGCCGGGCTCTCCAGGCAACCTCCCACTTGCGCCCAAGGTGGCGCGAGGAGCAGGAGGGGCGCTAGGTCTAGAGCTGGGGGACAGGGAATAGGGCGGCCACGCCGGTCTGTGGGCCTGGAACTTAAGGCAGGTAGGCATGCTTGAGCTCGAAGCGACACCTCAGGACCACCCTCTCAGGTCAGGGCCACGCCCCTGTCAACCTCGCGCCCTGATCTTAGCACCAAGCCCTTCGCCCCGCCCCGGATGCGATCTGTGTCTGTGTGTCTGCGCATGTGTCTGTGTGTTCGCGCGTGCGTTGCACCTGAGACCCCCGCGCCCGCGCCCCCCATCTCATCCGTCCCTGCTCCCCATGACCTCACTCCACCCCAAACCCCCCACTGCGCAGGTGGTGGGGCGGCGGCGAGCCGATCTACGTCACCGCCCTGCCGCGCCACGTGGACGCCTGGGGCCGCGTGGGTCAGCTGCGCAACGTGACCTTCCGCCGCGTCGCCGCCACCGCCACCGGCGGCCTGGTGGTCGTGGCGGGCTCGCCGGAGAGTGTGGTGCGCGGCGTCATCCTGCAGGACGTGACGCTGCGCGTGCTGCCGCCGCCGCCGCACCCGCCGCCGCCGGCGCTGGCGCTGGCGGTTGCGGCGGCAGCGGCAGCGGGACCGGGGACGGGGTCGGCAACGGGAACGGGCACGGCGGCGGCCCATGGTGGGGTTGGGTCTGCGGCAGCGCATCACGGCCCGCGGCGTGCGCAGGAGGTGGCTGGTGGGGCGGCCGGTCGGGACGCTGCGCTGCTGAGGGCGGCGGGCGCACACGCCGTCGCGCCTGCTGCAGCCGGGCGCAGGCTGCTCGGCGCCGCGGAGGTGGGGGGCGTGCCCGGCCACACAGCGGGCGGAGCCGCAGCAGCAGGTGCGCATGTCGCCAGCGCTGCGGCGCCAGCAACCGGGGCAGCGCAGCGGCCTGCTACAGACGCAGGCTCTACGGAGGCTCTGGCAGGGGGCGCGCAGGGCGGGGGCTCCTCCCAGGGGGAGGAGGAGGCGCCAGGCGCTGCACAGGACTGGCCGCTGGGCGTTAAGCTGGACCTACGGCCGGGGCCGTACGACGTACGGCGGTGGCCGCTGCCGGAAGCGGGGCCCCTGCTTGCGCAGTACGTGCAGGGTCTGACGCTGGTGAATGTGGACATACAGCTCGTGCCGCCGGCGCCGGGCCACGTCGGCGACGCGGCGGCGCCTGCTGCTGGCGGCGCAGGAGGCGCCGGCGGCGAGGAGCGGGAAGCGGCGCCGCCGTGGGAGATACCGCCGCCGCCGCGTTCGTGGCTGGCGGGGTGGTGGGACGGGTGGCTGGCGCGGCCACCGCCCTGGTGTGTGGAGCTGGTGGCGCGGACGGTGCACGGCTTGCAGGCGCAGGGCGTGCGTGTGCGGGTGAGGAGCCCGGCGGCGCGGGAGGGGGGGGGTCCAGGTTTGATTAGTAAGAGGACGGGGGGTAGTGTGCCGCGTGGTGCAGCCAGCGCATGGACTGGCTTGCGTGGACCGGTTAAAACAACAATAATTTCAATAGGCAAAATGCTTGGAAGTTTCACAAGTTTTGTTTGGTTCCTGGCCCCTTGTGTAACTTGACAGGTGATTTCTGCGGACGAAGCCAGCGTGCCGCTGCCGGTGCCCAGCGGCGGCGGCGGCGGCGGCGGAGCCAGTGGGAGCGGCCACGACCCGGTGGCTGACAGTAGCTGGTTGCACGGGCGCGGCACAGCCGTGGGAGCGCTGTGGCTGGGCGTGGTGGCAGTGCTGCTGAGCGTCGTGGCGGTGACGGCGTGCGCGGGCGCAGCGCTGCTGCAGTGGCCGCGCCGCGGGCAGGCGGCACGGCTGCTGCTACAGCCGCTGCCCACCACGGACAGCGAAGACGGCTACAGCCTTGTCTCCCGCGGCGACGGCCGCGGAGTCACGGATGATGGCGCAGACAGCAGGAGGAGTGAGGGCATGGCGTCTGCGTCAGTCTGGGCTGCAGCCGCTGCAGGTTTGGTGCCGGCAGCAGTGACTGCGCCGGGCGCGGCGCCGCTGCCGCCGCTGCCGCCGACTGGGCTCAGGAGCCTGTGCATCGAGCGCAGCAGGGCGCTGGGGTCTTCCGAGTCGCTGTCTAAGAAGACGGTGGCCACGCTGCGCACCTGGTCGCCGAGGGTGATGCCGCCGGAGGCGTACTCGACAGAAGGGGTATGAACAAATTGCGAGCGGGCATAAACATTCAGGCTGGTCAACGTTTTGTGCTATGGGGTCGCAGGTGCGACATACCGTAACGATGGCTAGGAGTAGAGAGTTTGTGTGCCTGTGGCGGAGGTGCCTCCCATGCATGGCTGACGTACCGTACGCAAAATACAAAAGCTGTGGCCGGGCGGTCACGCGGCTGCATGATACATACTACTCAAAACACGTCGCAACAGCGACGCAGCGATGCCATCACCACACATGCTTACACGTGCTGCACAACTACTTGATACTCAACATGGACACACGGCAAGGGAGGCCCGTGCGGCCTTCACCCGGCACACTTCCCGCACACACGCGCTTTCGGGCGGGGTGCCCGCTCACTCCTGCTTGGGTGCCCACCCGTGGCGCCCACCTCAACCGCATCATTTCGTACATACACCTGGGGCCGTTTGGAAATAATCGGAACACGTGTGCACAGCATAGTGTGGCATGCTGCCATCGAGTACCATCGAGTATGGTCCATGTAAAAGTGCATTTGTCAAAACTGTCACTGTCCGGCAGTCGTCGCGTCAGTACGTGAGTCCAGGTCAATGCACCGTGTCGGTCCAGGGTGGGCATGCGTTGAAGCACCTGTGGGCGGTGAACCTTCCACAGGACTCCTACCTACCACGGAACGCCCTTAGCGAGCAAGTTAGATTTTAAACCGGCAATACTGCTACAGCACCGCAGCGGCGCTAGCTGCTGCCGTGCAGTCGACTCCGCTCGTCGCATGCACATCACCAGTACGGCACGTAGGCGTGGTACAAGATCTTGACGATCCGCCGCACCGGGTCCACCGCCGCATAGCAGAAGTTTTGCCGCGAGCGACTGGGGAACAGCTCCAGGGGCCCTGCGGGTGCATGTGTGTGCACATGCGCGCGGTGTGTGTGTATGTGTGTGTGTGTTAGTGAACGGAAGCGGAGAGGAATGTGTGTGTGTGTGTGTGTGTGTGCACGTGGGGCCGCAGGCACGGCGGGCGCGGGAGTACGTCAAAGCCGGCATGCAGCTGACACTGCGTGCGAGGTTCTACATGCGTACGTGTGCCTTGGCGGCTTCATGGCGAGCTGGAGGCGCTTGCCGCCCTGCCGGGCCGGTGTCTGGGCGGCTGCCTGCCCTGGTGCCCCCCCCCAGTCGCAGTCGTGTTCACATTTTGTTTCTCACCGGGACTGTTTACCAGTACCCCCCCACCCCACCCCACAGAATGGTCGCAGTTGTCCTGGGTGCACGCCCCCTCATGCGCGGCCCTTGGCGCCGCACCTGCCTCCCCCTGTATGGAGTTGATCTTGTAAACCGCCGACACCGTCTGCACCTTGCCGCTGGCTGCGTCCTTCTGAGCGCTGCCGTGCATCATGCGCAAGGAAGGACACAGGCACGAACACAGGAAGAACACACGCAAGACGAAAAGGAAGGAGCTCGGGAGACGTGCGACAACCGTCAACGAAGAACGAGTCATCGGCACGTGAGGGGGAAACTTGGATGGAAGCGGGCGCCGGGCCAAGGCACATGGGGAGCACGCCCGGTTCGGCCCTGGTCCGTGTGCACGTTTACACCGGGGGCCAAGGTGCTGCTCACACAGCCCGGCCCGGCCGGTGCCGCTCTCCGCGCACTCTGCTGCTGCCGGGGACCAAGGACACGCGATGGCGGTGGCGGCGGCGGCGGCAGTACAGGCACAGCCGGGAGGACTGTGGGAAGGACTGCGGGGCCACTCTTGCCGCTCCCACTGCGTGTATCTGCCTGAGCCCGTCCGTTGCCTATACTCCCATGTGCGCATCTGACTGAATCGCCGCTGCGCAATCCTCCTGCCGCCACTCACCACATACCAAGCTCCTTGTACAGCCGTTTGGACGTCTCCACGTACGGCTCCACCTTGTCCTGTGGCGGCGGCGGCAGTGACAAGCGACAGCAGCATTTCGGGGGCGGGTTGGTTTATACCAGCCCGCTCTAAACCAAAGGTGGGGTGGGGTACTTCATTCCGGAAACCAAAGCGACCATTGCAACCCAGAAACCAGAACCTTGTTGCTACGGTACCAGCCTGGGGACGCTGAGACGCGGATGCTAATGATGTGTAGGACTCGACACTGGAAAGTACTGCCCACCTCAGGCAAAGCCCGACTGCGTGCCACTTCGCGCATTCACGCGCGCACACACGCACGTCCCACCCCCTTCACATCCCCCCCCCCGCCCCTCCTGATTCCCCGGCCACGTCGTTTCGGACCCGCCCGCCCCCTCCCGTACCTCGTACTGGCAGCACGAGCCGCCCAGCACCACGTGCTCAAACAGCCGCCACAGCAGCTCGTCGCGCTCGGCGTCGCTGTAGGTGGCAGGCGTTCTCGCTGTCGTCCCCCGCCAGAATCATCTCCCGCAGCAGGTCGCTGATCTGGTGGTGGGGCCGTGGGGTTGGGGTGGTGATGGAGGGCGGGCGGGGAGTGATGGGCACCCCTTCCAGGATTCATCACTGGTAACAACCAGTACGGATGGGTGGGGGTGGGCGCCAGCGTCCGCACACGCACGTGCAACATGGGGGAAAAAGGGCCGAGCTCGTCGCCAAAAAGTAATATGATGGGGGAAAAGCAGGCCAGGGAGGCGCTGGAGGACGGAGAGGCGACGGCGCGCTCGCCATGTGCAAGCCGCGGCGATGGGCGGGCCCTAAGATGCGGATGCATGTATGAGCGGAGAGGCTGGGCATGAGCGGCCAGGCACACTTCTCCTTGGCCCCACCTGAAACCCATCCCGGTTGTCCTCCATGCATTTCCCGATGTCCCCGTTGGACCGCACGATGGGCCGGCGACGTCTACGTCCAGCTTGTCGAAGATGTCGGTCCTGAGGGGCGCCGATTCGCAGTAAAGCAGCAGCGTCAGCGGACATATCACACATGTCGATTTTGCGAGGCAAATGTAGACAGCGGGTATGACCCCAACATCCACTGCCCATGCTTGCAACCGCTGCGGACAGCTCCCGTGTCTTGGACCGATCGCAGGACAGCCCCTGTGTGCGAACAACCATAGAGAGCTGCCACGCTCTTCCCCCCGCTGGACATTCGCATTCGCAAACATTTAATACACACCATCCTATGGATGGCTGGGTTTTGGTTTAGTTTGGGCTGGTAACCACAAACCCCCCCCCCCACTTTGGTTTCTGGAATGAAGTAACCCCGGGGGGTTGTGGGGCCGGTGGGGGTTGTGGGGCGGTGGGGGTTGTGGGGCCGGTGGGGCTGGTGGGGCGGTGGGGGGTGGGGGTGGGTCGGTGGGGCCGATGGGGCCCGAACGCGTTTTAGCAATTTCGTCTTGATAGACAATAGGGCCTATTGAAGGAAATTGACCCTATCGAAACTTAATAGTTCCTAAAGACCTAATTGTCCAACCCTCAGACGTTGACGGTGGCGAATTCACCCATTCCATGGCCCCACCACCGGCAGGGCAGGGGCAGGCACGTAGCTGTGGGTTTTTCAGCTGTTTGGGGACAAAGTTCTACGCCGTAGATGGAAGATACGACCAGTGCTTTTTCGCCTGCTGTGCATGCGCTATTTATGTGAGTGAGCTGCGAGTCTTGTGACTCCCTGGCTATGCCACCCCAGGCCACCACGCAGAAACGTGGAGCATCCTGGACTGTTCTGGACACGTGATGCGCCGGAGGCATCGGTCGGACGGAGGTGCCCAAGTGCTGCAGCAGGATCAGGGGCGGTGCAGGAGGTGCATGGAGGTGCCCTAGAGCAGGGGCACTGGTGCCTGGAATGGTCATTGTTTGAGGGAGGGGGGCGGGCGGGGGGGGGGGGGGGGGTGACAAGGATGGATCGGTGACCACGGATGGGCGACACGTTGCGTTCAGCAAACAGTGAGCCTCCCTCATTGGGCGCCTTCACTCGGTTAGTTTAGCAATCAGAGATGGAGCCGTTGAAGCCATTTTGGCAGAAAGCGTGCCGCGCGCGCTACTTCCCACGCTACCATTGTCGAGCCAAAGCTTCCCAGGTTTAATGCCGACATTTTACTGACAAGTTTTTCAATGTCGCTAAAGCGTTCGCGTTCAGAGCCTACACTTGGGCCAGACCTTCGAGTCGCTCGGTAAACCAAAGGCTTTTCCTCGATGACAAAGGAGCTGTTCAATACAAATATACAGCAACGTACTGGATCCTGGGGGCGTGGAAGGCGTGGACTATCGGGAACCGTTTTCCTTTGATT
>JAEHOD010000286.1:0-28483 GCA_016834595.1 Chlamydomonas schloesseri | reverse complement strand
CCGGGACGGTCAACCATTTAGGGGGGAGGTATGTAACGAGCATGCACTTTGGGACCTATGGTTCTTACCAGACACTCCCAGAAGTGATGCAGCGGGGTGAGGGCGACGGTGCCGGTGCTGCCGCCGTAGACAACTGCTACACGTGATTCGTGATGACCAGTTTCGTGAAAATTCACGAAATTTGGTAGCAGGTGAAAATCCAGAGACCGGCTTTTGCAGGCGCCCTTTCACGAATATGGTGCGCGCGTGCACACACTCCCACCCGGACATGTGTGGGCAGATGGGCACATATCCCCACACAACCGGCCCTTGCCAATCACAATTTCTCTCCATGATGCAGTGTGTGCACTCCCAATAGTGCTACCACCCCGAGATGCATGCGGTGGGAGGAGATGCATTGAGGAAACGCGGGGGAATTTCACGAATTCTGGGAACACGGTGAAAATCCGGACCTGCGCAAGCCCAGGTCTTTTCACGAATTCTGGTGCGCCCGGTGAAAATTTCGACCCCCTAAAATAGCGTTTCACGAATTCTGGTATCACGAATCACGCGTAGCAGTACGGTATACCTTTGGGAGCACTCACCTTCAGAGCGTTGCATCAGCTGCAAACCTGGGCTCTGCTTTATGTGCCACCAATGGCTGAGGTGGCCCCATCCGCAGAGCACGAGGACACGAAGGCGCACGGCGGCGCAGCACCCGACGCGGCGGGCAGCGGCTGACGCTTCCCCGTCAGCCCGCCTGCGGCGGCGCAAGTGCTGCTGCGTGTGGCGGACTTGGCGGCGGCGTCTCTCGGCCACGGCGATGGCGCTGCGACTGCACCCGCTGCCGCTCAGCCGCCCGCCATGGGGAAGGCGGCGAGCACGGCAGCTGCTGCTGGGTGTGCGGGTCAGGGTACGTTGGATGCCACGGCGGCAGCCGGTGCCGACGGCACGGCTGCCTGCAACGGCGGCGGCGTGGCAGCGAGGCCCGCAGCTGCTATCACGGCGGCACAGCGGCTGTGGCTGCAGCGAGAGGACGCCTGGGATGTGGGTCTGGCGGTGGTGGCGGATGCCCGGCGCGCGCTGCAGCTGCAGCTGCAGTGTGGTCCAGCCGCTGGCACTGGCGCTCGTGCCCGCCCAGCAGGCGGCCGCTGCTGCCGGTGCGCTACTGGCGCACGGCGGCGGCCGTGCTGCGCGCCAGTGTGGCCGACCTAGCCGCCAGCGTGGGGCGTAGCGGCGGTGGTGAAGGCAGTGGTGAAGGCAGCGGTGGTGCTGGCGGCGGTGACCATCAGGGGTCGCAGTACAGGGGGAGGCGGGCGGAGGTGCTGGAGTGGGCCAAAGAGACGCTGCGGCTTGAGGAGGGTGTGTGTCTATGCGTCAGCAGGTGCGTTCGCTCACGTGCACTCACGCCGATCGGCTAACCGCGCACTGCCAGCTGCCTACTGCCTACTGCCTGCTGTGAACCTTGTTATTCACTGTGGCGAACGTTCAGTTGTTCCATGCCTGCAGCCTGGTAACTAGATGGCCCCCATGGCCCCATCCCACCTCTCTCACGCACGCTCGCACGACGACGCCCCTGACCGCCATTGCGGGTATCAATTGACTCTTTCTCGTAACGCACCCATGCACGTTGCCCCAAGCTGCTGCCGCCGGCCCTGCCCCCCGCCCTGGCAGCCCCCCTGGCGGTGGGCCTGCTGCCCGCGCTGGAGGCCTGCCTCCGCACCGCGCCCGACGCCGACCTCCCGCTGCAGCCAATGGCCTCGTTCCTACACATCAAGATGAATGTGTGCTGCGGCATTAGCTGGCCGCTCTTCCAGCAGCTGCTGGCCTTCGCACCGCCGGGCCGGGCGGCGTCGCTGGTCTCCAGCCTGGGCAAGCGGCTTCAGTCCGTGCTGGAGTTGGCGGAGGTGGCCATGGCGGTTGCGAGCGTCGCTAGCACCAGGCACATGACTTGGGTCACGGTTCTTTCGGCGCTGTTGCCGCACACTTCAAACTGTAAAGCGGAGGACGCCAATTGCGCCGCCAGTGGGCCTGCTAGTAGACCAGCGGTGGTCGCGGGCCCGGCTGCGCCGCAGCAGGAGCAGGTGCACGTGCGGCTGCTGCACTCGCATGCGCTGCACCGCTGGCTGCCGGCTCTATCGTGCTGCATGCGGCTGGTGATTCGGCAGGACTCGCGTGATGTGGCCACGTCACTGGCTGGACTCTGCGACCACGTGCTGTACCTGCTGACACTAGCGCTGCGGCAGCTGGGAGCGAAGGAGGGCGCGGCTGCCACCGCGGCAAACAGCCATTTCGACGCCGCCGCCGAATGGCACCCGCGGCGGCAGCCGACGTCGTGTCGCCAGCTGCAGCCGCTGCAGCTGCCGCCGCTGCGTCTGCGGCCTGAGCAGCCAGCCGAGCGTGCCAGCGCAGGCCGTGGGCGGCCAGCAGCGCACGCGCGGCGCACGCTAGCTGGTGCTTCCTGGCAGGCAACAACGCGGCATGCCTGCTGCTACTGCCGCTGCTGCTGCTGCTGCTGGGCAGCGCGCGCTGCGGCCGGCCGGCCAGCATGTCAGCCTCGCGCTGTGATAAAGCCGGCCGCCCCATATCCTGCACGCAGCAGCTGGCGTCCTCGTCTGCGTTCACGCCCGTGTGCAGGCTGACGTAGGCCAGGCGCAGTACGACCACGTGCGCCGCCAGGGCCGCCAGGTCTAGATCGGTGAAGCAGGCCGCGTCCCTGCCGCCGCCACCGCCGCCGCCGCCCGTGCCACCCCCGTCGCCGCCACTGCTGCTGCTGCTGCTGCTGCTGCTGCTGCTGCTGCTGCTGCTGCTGCTGCTGCTGCTGCTGCTGCTGCTGCTGCTGCTGCTGCTGCTGCTGCTGCTGCTGCTGCTGCTGCTGCTGCTGCTGCTGCTGCTGCTGCTGCTGCTGCTGCTGCTGCTGCTGCTGCTGCTGCTGCTGCTGCTGCTGCTGCTGCTGCTGCTGCTGCTGCTGCTGCTGCTGCTGCTGCTGCTGCTGCTGCTGCTGCTGCTGCTGCTGCTGCTGCTGCTGCTGCTGCCGCTGCTGCTGCTGCTGCCGCTGCTGCTGCTGCTGCCCCTGGCTGCTCCTGCCTGTCCTTCCGGACCGCGGCCGCCGCTGCCGCCGCCCGAGCCTCCTTCCAGCCCGCCTTCGCCCTCGCTCCGCTGCGCCTCAGCTGCCGCCGCCCCCCAGCCCATTCCACTCGCCACCACTCGCCCCGGCACTCGCTCGCGACACAGGCGCCCACAGCTCCAGGCCAGCCAGCCGAGCAGTCGCAGCCAGCAGCTGGCCTCGCCGCCTTGGAGCAGCAGCTCGGCGCACTGCCCGGCCGCTTCGCAGTGCCGCGGGTCGTCCAGACTCCGCTCGAAGACGGCGCCCACATTCCATGCCGCACCAAACAAATCGGTGTCAGCAGACGCGTCCTGCCTCGAGAGCGCCGCCGAGAGCCGCGCCACGTCCGCGCCAAAGCCGCCAGGGACCTGCGGCGCGAAAGCGCGACAGTGGCATTTTTTTGCAGCGCGCATTAAGCCCACGTATCGCACTGTGAAGGCAGCAGCAGCGCATAGCTATGGCTGCTGGCGACGGCCTGGCGAGGAACAAACAGCGGCTCGTCTCGCACCTGCTGGCGGGAAGCCCCGACTCTCGCGGAACTGCCGCGCCGCAGCGACATCTGCTTTTCTTCAGGGCTTGCTTCAGGCGTATTGTGGTTGGGTTACTGTGGGGAACACAGGTGATGTCCGCGATACGTCTGGCTGCTGTGACTTGATAGCTACCCCCGGCAACCCCCCAATCCCACGTTTGCAGTTGTGCGGTTAGCCAGCCAACACATTGGGATGCATGGGGTTTTGAGGCCGGGCCAAAGGACTGTCTTGCCCCCGAAGTGCTAACCAATACTCCCGGGTGCGTGCCACGGGCATGCGCTAAAATGTGAATGCAAAGTGGGCGAGATGACGTTGTCGGATCTAGCAGGCAGCAAGGAGAGCTGGTGAGCGTCGAAAACAAGTGGGCACGTGTTACCTCGAAAATGACGGTAACCGTCGAGATAGTCGGCGTCCTTAATCTCGCTGACATCTGACAGAGGATTATGCTGAGCTGAGGTGCTGGGCTGGTGTTCGCGGCGGGCTGCGGTAGTGAGGCCTGTGTGCGACCAACGCGCGCAATGAATACTCCTTTTGTTGTGAATGCTGGCCGGCGGACGTGTAGACAGCGCACGCCGCCGCGGGGGCAGCGGTGTGTAGACAGCACAGCGTTTCTCCGCGGAGGGTGGGGCGGGGCCGCGGCACAGCGGCGCGCCGCTGTGGGGGCGACGGCGCAGGGGCACCACTGGCGCCGCGGGGGCGGCGGCATGCAGACGCAGCAGGCGGCCGCGGGGGCGGCGGCGTGAACGGAGACCTAGCCTGCCGCCGCGGGGGCGGCGGCGCATAGGCACAGCAGGCGGCCGCGGGGGCGGCGGCGTGAACGGAGACCTAGCCTGCCGCCGCTGGGGCGGCGGCGCGTAGGCACAGCAGGCGGCCGCGGGGGCGGCGGCGTGAACGGAGACCTAGCCCGCCGCCGCCCCAGCGGCGAACACCAAGAGAAGCCGGCACGCTGAGTAAACTTCAAGCTGTGAGGATTGCTCGCTGAATGCTGTAGGAGCGAACACAGGCGTTGGGGCACTGCGGCGGTGCCCTGTAGAAAGAGCGCGGTCTTGGGCCCCCAAGGACCAAGGTGCAAGCCGGAGCAACGCTGCGCAACGGATCGGATGCCCAACTATTGGATGGCTACGGCCGGGACGAAACGTCCAGGCTAGTTAGTCCGTACAAAAGTAGGCCGCTCAATTGAGACACCCCGACAACCCTAGCGCGTGGAATCCAGCCGGCTGCAGATCGGAATGCGTTAACCACCCAGGAATGGAAGGACCACCGCGGACTCCTCACCACGCAGCTTTAAGCTTTCGAAGTGAGCCATTTGGACCAGCTCCACGCAAAAGCTCGGCACAATTGCGTCGCCTAATGCTGGAGAGGGACCTGGCCGCTTCGACTGGGCCAGAAACTGAAGCACCTCAGCTTAAGCAGCGACTATGGGCCCTAAGCTCTGTCGAAAGCAGCCCAGGTAAGCGACTGGCATAAGGCCAAACGAAGGGTGGGTGGCACTCGAGTGTTTTCCGTAAGCCCTAATTAAAAACTAAGGCTATGGAAAAAGCATCACGCCAAGGATTTTCCAAGGCTGTAGGTCAAGAACGTGGATTTTGGGGGCGTGAAAGCAAGTTGCTTGAGGTCTTAGCCTTAAGCGCCCTAAAGAGAAACCTTCCCTTGAACCTATTTTAGCCCTGGAATGGGTCTGAGCATGATGCATCCAAAAACTTCAATCCGCCAAAATCCCATGCCTCCCCTCAACCTCCCCTACGTGAGAGGACCGTTAACCCGCTTGCACACGCAGAGCGCTTGCTCACGCAGGCGCTACCGGCCAGGCTACACGCAAAACGCTTCCGCACGTGACTAAGCACCTCAGCCGCGCGCCGAAGTGCTGCGCGCGTCGAAACGCCGGTCGATCTCCGGCCCGCTGCACTTTCAGGCTGCCCAAAGGCCAGCGGACCGCCTGAAGGCGTCCACCTGCCCTCAACTGCGGGCCGGCGGACGGCAGCTTCCCGTTGGAGGCTGGCTGAAGCCGGTGAGTTGCAACGCTGGCACTTGGCAGTACGGTGCAGGGATCGGGATCTGCCTCATGCGGGTGTCCAACTGGTTTAAAAGCTCGGGAAGCAGGGTTCATATCTTCCCCTGGGGGTGGCTGGTGGACCGGAAAGAAGGCACGCTTCCCCCATCTTTCCCAGGGCGCCCCAGAGCTCAAAAAGTGCCATTTTCAAAAGGACAACAGTGGGCACTGCAGGAGGTGACGCAAAGCGTAAGGCCTCCTTCCAGTAACCTTCTCGCCCCTTCCCTCGACCAAATTGATCTTAGGGCATGAAGGAGTCACGCCCCTTCATGAAGGGCGCTGCTGACGCCCATGGCCTGATCAACTGTAAGGTGAGAGGATAGCCAACGTCTCGATCCTTAACCAAGGGAGCCGACCGTGACAAGCAAAGGGGGGCCAGCCATGGGGCGTGGGTTGTCACCGGATCTTGCAACAAGATCTGGGCCGCCCACACGGGCTTGCAAGGGGACAGCAGGGTTGAGGCATGAGGGGGTTAGGTAGGTGCGGATTGGTTTGCTTGGAAAACCTGGGAGAATGGCAGGTCAGCTCACAGCTCTTCCCGACCAGGAGAAGCTGTGATCTCGTACCTCTCTCTCTCTTCTCCCCATTCCACTGCCCGCGCCTCTTTGCCGAGCCCGCCGTCTACATGTATCGCCTCATCCGTGCGGCGTCCAAGATGCTGGAGCGTAAGGCCCCGGGTGGCACCATGCCGCCCGGCTCGCTGGCCTCTGGCTCGGTGATGCGGCCGCAGAAGACCCTCAAGCTCTGCCTCAAGAACCTGATGATGAGCCTTCATCATACACTCCCTGCCAGCTGACCACGCGCAGCGGCTGCCTCCTGGCCAGCAACTTCCGGGCTCTCCTGCCCCCCGGCCATGACCGCACGTTGGGCCAAGACATCTATGGCGTGTCCTTCAACGCCGCTGCCCGGGAGGGTTGCCTCGCCTTCCTGGACTACGTCAGGACCGACCCCTGCCTTCTGCCCATCCTTTGCACCGCGCTGCACAAGATGCTCCGCGCCTGCGGGTGTGAGGCTGAGGCGGCGACCCGGCTCAAGGTCGGCCTTGGTGGAGGCCAGCTCCTTCTTCAGCTCTTGCGCGAGCTCAATGAAGAAGTTTCGGCTCTCCACCAAGGCCGACCTTGAGCCGGGTCGCCGCCTCAGCCTCACACCCGCAGGCGCGGAGCATCTTGTGCAGCGCGGTGCAAAGGATGGGCAGAAGGCGGGGGTCGGTCCTGACGTAGTCCAGGAAGGCGAGGCAACCCTCCCGGGCAGCGGCGTTGAAGGACACACCTTAGATGTGTTGGCCCAACGTGCGGTCATGGCCGGGGGCAGGAGAGCCCGGAAGTTGCTGGCCAGGAGGCAGCCGCTGCGCGTGGTCAGCTGGCAGGGAGTGTGATGAAGGCTCATCATCAGGTTCTTGAGGCAGAGCTTGAGGGTCTTCTGCGGCCGCATCACCGAGCCAGAGGCCAGCGAGCCGGGCGGCATGGTGCCACCCGGGGCCTTACGCTCCAGCATCTTGGACGCCGCACGGATGAGGCAATACATGTAGACGGCGGGCTGTATTGTATTCAACCGCGCGCGTGTCGTGCGCGGCTGTGTGAGTGTGCTGGCTTGCATGTGTACGTGTGCTTAGAGCGCATGTGTGGGGTTTGATGTGCGTTGTCCGGTGGGCAGCAGCACCGCGTGGCACCGTGGGACGTCGTGGGATGTATGCAATGGAACCGGGCCGAGCCACAGAGGAAGTAAAGGAACGGTCACTTCATAGTAACTTCATGGTTATGTCCTTTCCGAAGGCTGGTCAAATCTGGCTGCGAAGACATGTCTCGCCGGCAAGCGCGCGGCGGTTCCCGACTTTCCCAGGTGCGACCCCCTGACTCGAGTCTTTCTTTTCGCGGAGCCTGCTCGCTCTGAAGGTCTAATAGCTCGCTGTGTGGTTTCGAACTCGCACGATGGCCCGAGTCCCGCGTTCAGGCAGGACGTCAACCAGCTCGCTGCGGCCCTCCGCGCCCAGCTTGAGCGCGCGAGCACCCCTGACTCCCTCTACTGGGCCCTGACGCAAGTCACCAAGACTCTGAATGCAAAGCGGCCCGCCCTGATTGAGGTGCGCGCACAGTAGATGGACCGGCTGTCGGGAGTTTGAATGAATCCTAAGCGCTCAGCTATGCCGTGCGCCATGCCTTTGTGGTAATGGCTAGGATTCATGGTCGTAGCGCCGTGAACGCCGACAGCACCTGAGACAGAGCTTGGGCCGTCCAAAGTCGCCTTGCCGCTCCCCCTACGCCTCCCGCCACGCCTTCTACTTCTAACTCTAATGCATGTCACCCCCACCCCCCGCCTGCTGCCTCGCAGCACCTGCTCCGCAGCGACGCCTGGCGCCTGCTGCTCAACTGGCTGCGGCTGAGCTCGGACCAGCTGCTGGCGGCGCGGGCGCCGGCTCTCGCCGCGGAGGCGGCCGCGTCTGCTGCGCCTGCTGCTGGTGCTGCTGGTGCTAACCGGGGCGGGCCATCTGCAGCAACCCACGCGTCTGCTATCTACCTGCTGGAACAAACATTCACCATCGGCAGCATTGCTGCTTGCGACGGCGCGCCGTTCAGAAGCGAGGCGGCTGCTGCCGCCGCTGCGCCTCCCGCCACCGCGTGCCGCATGCTGCTGGCCAGCGCGCTGTTGGCCGGGCTGCGGGCGCTGCTGGCGAGCCACGGTATTCGCGATGTGGGTCGCCTGGCGGCGCAGGCCGCAGACGCGGCGGTGGATGCGCTGGCTGCGGATACACCCTTCGCTTCGTCGGCAGCTCCCACCGCCGCGGGTTACCGCGTTAGCGGACTGGCGGGCCGGTTGGAGTCCTACTGCAATCTGTTAATCGCCGCGGCCGGCGCCGCTGTCCGCCTGTCACAGCACCGGCTGCTGCAACTGCCGCTGCAGCCGGTCGCACCAGCGGTGGGTCGCAGCAGCAGCAGCGCCAGCGGGGTTCGTGGTGGCGGGCGCAGCGGACGGAACGGCATCGGCCGCCCCGGTGGCGGCGCTGCTGGCGGTCGCGGCAGCAGCAGAGCCCGACCTGCTTGCGGCGGCGGCGGTGGCAGCGGCGGTGGTGACGCAGCAGCAGCAAGCGAGCCGCAGTCGCTGCCGCTGCTGCCGCTTCTACTGAGTGAGGCGGCTGCTAGTGGTCTGTTGGACCACAGCGCGCGGCTGGCGATGGCGCAGGCTGTAGCAGCGGGTCGGCGGCGGCTGCAGCAGCTGCCACCCGGGACGGAACAAGACTCGCAGTTTCAGGCGGACTGCCTCCTCCGCTCCATTAACAATGCCATGATTTGCATGGCTGGGGCTTCACCTACTGCTATAAGGACAGTCAGACCGCAGGTCAGAAGGTAACAGCGGCAGGCGTCCCTGCTGCCGCTGCCCTGGGGCGCGCCCTGCAAGAATGCTGGGCGCTGTAGCAAGGTGGTGGCCGACGCTGGGCGCGGCGGGGCTTTGGCGGGCGGGCAGGGGCGGCGTGTGGGGGCTGCCGGCGGAGCTGGCGGCGGGGCTGCCGCTGGTGGGGGCATCGCCGGCAGGGGCAGGCCAAACAGAGCCAGACCATACGATGCAGCCGCCGGCCGCCGGGGAGGTTGGCTACCTGTCCACTGCACCGTTCGTGCTGCTCTCCATGTTTAGACCGCCCCCTGCGCCCGGCGGCAGCAGCAGCACCAGCAGCAGTCAGCAGCGGCAGTAGCAGCAACCCAGCAGCAGTGCCAGCACCAGCGGCGGTGGCTGGCAGCTGCCGGTCGGCCGTTGCGCGTTGGCAAAAGTAATGCTGGCGATGCAGACCTGCGCTTGCGTCATGTGATAATGCGACTAGCACTGCAAGCACCGCCGCCGCTGCCGCCGCAACCGGTGCCGGCACGACGCTGCTACTGCGGCTGCCGCGGGCAGGGGCATGGGAGGTGGGGCTTGAGGCCGTGACCGCCGCCAGGACTGAGCTGCTGCGGCGCACCGGCGGCTGCAGCACTGATAGCGACGGTGGCAGCGGCCAATGGAAGCGAGCCGCGATGGCTCCCGGTGCGCTACTGGCGTCGTGTGGCTGCGGTGCTGCGGGCCTGCACGTCTGCGGGCGGCAGAAGAACACCAGCGCAGGCCAAGGCAGTAGCGACCGAACCACTGCTGGCGGCGGCAGCAAGCGCCGCAGTAGTCAACGACAGAGAGCAGGCGGGGGCAGCAAGAGGCGCCGTCGGAGCAGTGGCAGGCGGTCGTGCTGGGCTTGGCGGATGAGGCGCTTCGTTTGGGGGGCTCTGGGACTTCGAGGTGGGTTAGAGGCAGGTGATCGTTTGGGCAGCGGAATCGGCCACTTAAAGCTGAACGTGGCAGGGGCGCAAGGGATTGGTGGAGGTGGCAAGGCGAGGCAAGTGAGCCTCTGCACGTCCCTTTTGGGACGTGTTTGTGCTCTTGTGTCGTGAGCTTTTTCTTGCCCGTGTCACCTAAAATGCCCGTACACGCAAGTTTGATACCCATTGATGCGAGGAGGCTGTCCTGTCAATTGGCCCCTTTCTCCTCGCGCGCCCATGCACGTTGCCCTGGAATCACAGGCCCCGAGCTGCCGCCGGCCCTGCCGCGGGCCCTGGCGGCCCCCCTGGCGGCGGGCCTGCTGCCCGCGCTGGAGGCCTGCCTCCGCACCGCACCCTTCGCGGAGCTAGCTACCACGCCGTTGGCCACGTTTCTGCAGCTTCCCGCTGCGGACGCAGGTGTCAAGGGCGCCAGCTGGCCGCTCTTCCAGGCGCTGCTGGCGTTCGCGCCGCCGGCCGCCATGGCGAACTTGGTCACCAGCCTGGGCAAGCGGCTGCATGCGGCCCTGGACGAGGCGGAGCGCCAGAAGGACGCGGCGGCGGCGGCGGCGGCGGGCAAGCTCGCGGGAGGTCACGGCAGCCGCCAGATTACTGAGCACGTGGCGATGTCGATCCTCCCGTACCCCAAGGCCAGCGCACCGGAGCGGCCATCCTTGGCCGCTGCAAGTCGGGCACGCAGCAGCAGTGGCGATGCCGGCGCAGGCAGCAGCACCAACAGTACCAGCAGCAACGTCAACGGCAGCAGCAGCGGCACAACCGCCGCTGCAAACCCGACGTCAACGGCGGCGGCTCACCAGCGGCGGCTGCGGCGGTTGTTCTCGCACGCGCTGCACCGGCTTGCTGCCGCCGCTATCCACGCGCGGTGCGGTCTAGCGCGTCCATGAGGGTTCACGCAGACAACGGCTACGTGCAACTCCTTTTCCTGCTCTCCCTGGCGCTCCGGGAGTTGGCAACGGCGGAGGCGCGGGGTCGCAGCCGCGGCACAGGTCAGCGGCAGCGCTCGTGGGCCCATCCTGTGCAGCTGGTTGGCGGTGCGGCAGCAGCTAGCAGCAGCAGCAGCCGGCTGCGGCGGCGACACCGCCGCGGCTACGTGCGTGGCGGCTGCAGCCCGCAGCCGCCAGCTGGCGGCAGTGGCTGCTTCATGACGTGGAGGTGGTGGCGCTGGCGGAGCTGGGGCTGCGGCTGCTGGCGGAGCTGCCGCCGGGGGGACGAGCACGAGGTGGTTCTCGGTGTTCAGGGCTTTCCTAGTGCAGCTGTGCATGGCGATGCCGGACGCCCTGGCGCCCCGCCCTGCAGCTGCCGCCGTCGGAGCGCTCGCCGTGGCACCCTGCCTCGGCTGCTTGCGGTGTTGTTTCGGCCGGCACATCCCTACCGCGCAGGGCCGCCGGCTACCCCATCTCCGCTTTGTTGGTGGCCCCTGGAGCTCTTCAACCTCATCCGGGACGACATGGCGGAGGGCGCGGATGGCCGCGGCTGCGTGCGTCGGCCTTGGGTGGCCCCGCAAATCGGGCAGCCATCGCGCAAAGGCAGGCGCGGATGATGCCTTGGCGGGGGATGGCCGTGTGCCGCAAGCCGCTGTCTCCGTATGAGGCGCAGGCGGCGGCATCGCAGGAGGAGGCAGCGCTGGCTGGGGTGCAGCGGCCGGCGGGGGCACCAGCTCTCAGCGGGCGGCTGCCTGCTGCGAGTGTGCTGCGCCAACCCCCGCTGCACCAACCTGGCGGGGCAGAGCGAGGCGGAGCTGCCGCTGAGTGCGTGCGCCGGCTGCAAGCGTGTGTGGTACTGCGGCCGTGCCTGCCAGACGGCGCACTGGCGGGGCGGGCACAAGGAGGCGTGCGCGGTGCTGAAGCGGCAGGAGGGCTAGCGCTTGCGCACAGGGACTGGAATGACTACAGCGCGCAACCGACGCGTGGTAGGTAGGCATTGCATTGGGCGACAGGTCTTGTGCTGCGCTGCTGACCGTGCGGAGGAATGTGTGCTAGCTGTGTACGCGGCATGCAATGGGGGCGCGGGTTGCTGCATGGGGTAGGAGTAGGTGGCATGTGCTGTGTCCAACTGTGTGTTCGAGATCACAAAGGTATGTGTGTGTGTGTGTGTGTGTGTGTGTGGTGTGTGTGTGTGTATGGTGGGCCGTGTTGTTTGTTATTTTACGGTTGGCCAGCAGGAGCATGTGGTGACGTTGCAGCGAGGTGCACGGCCGAAACAAATACGTATATGAATGCCAGCACCGTATGTGTGCTTGCTGCGGCTTCATGTGTGGTTGTTTCACTTGTTTGGGGGGAAGCAATGACGCGGTCCCAGCGAAGTAACGTCTCGGGCTTCATTTGCTCACCGACCCATCCAGGCGGCGCGAGCACCTGCTGTTGGGAACTCCTGCCCCGCTGCTTCGGCTGCCCTGTCTAATTGCCTACCACGCATATGTTTCATTCAAAGCGGCGCGATGCCGCAACTGTAAGCCATCAGGAGCCCTTCCCTCAGCATTCCCATTTACAGACCGGTAGAGTTGGAGTACAGCAGGGGAGTGCAGAGAAGGCCTGGAGAAGGCGGAAATCAACTTGGTAAGCGGTATGACCGTGTGGCACATTGCGTGCGTGCGCATGCCTGCAAACCGCTGGGCGGCACTCAACAACGAGGCTTTCAACACCTAGCCCCTGTGAGCAAACACCGCGTTCGTGTATATATGCCCAACGCGCAACACCGGCTGCTCCACGACGCGTAGGGCACCTGAGCCAGCAACGAACAACAACTCGGCAGCCCGTGCTGCTTGTATCCTGCCCGTCGCGCGTCATCGCACAACCTTTTGCAGTGTGTGTTATCTCTTGCACGAGCTTCTGTTATTCGCATACACGTGCCTGAACCCCGCGTCGCTTGGGTCCGGAACGGGATTGGTCAGGTGCAGGACTGGGTGCCACTGGATGGGCTGCGGTACGCAACGCACGACGCCCACTGCGCCACCGTTTCTGCTGAGCGTGTCCCGTACCGGTACTTTCCTCATCCCTGCTCTCATGCGCGCATCTTTGCTACCTTCTTTCTCCCAGTTCTGCGAGCGCGCCGCATGAGAAACCGTCCGTGTGGGCCCCCCCCGTCAGGATCAAGAAGTAAGGGCAGCCGCCTTGCTTACTCAGCCCACAGCCCGCCCTAGCCAACCACAGCGGCCGCCGCCTTTAGCACCGGGCACGTCTCCTTGTGCCCGCCCCGCCAGTGCGCCGTCTGGCAGCCGCGGCCGCAGTACCACACACGCTTGCAGCCGGCGCACGCACTCAGCGGCAGCTCCGCCTCGCTCCGCCCCGCCAGGTTGGCGCAGGCCGGGTTTGCGCAGCAGCGCAGCAGCGGGTCGTGACCGTTTCCCGCTGCCGCCGCCACCTGCTGCCCCCGCCGCGCCTTCCCTGCTGCTGCCAGCGCCGCCGCCTCCACCTCCGCCTCATACGGGGACAGCGGCGGCACACAGCGCGCGCCACCCAGCTCCCAGCCCACGAGTGCTGTGGCCCACCCGGCAGGTCCATCGGCCGCCACCAGCTGCTCCAGGAGCGCGGCACGCGCCACCGCGCCGCCCAGCAGCCCGCCGCCGCCGCCGCCGCCAGCTTGCACCGCCCTGCCGCCGCCGCTGCCGCCATTTCCGCCGCTGCCGCCGCCACCAGAGTTGCCTTCCGGTGCCGGCTGCGGCTGCGGCTGCGGCTGCGCCGCCGCCGCGGCCTCCGCATCTGCCCGCAGCTCCTCAATGCGCGCCAGGCAGGCGTCCACCTGGGCCCGCGACAGCCTGCCCAGGCCGCCGCGCGCGGGCACGTGCTTGTACAGGGCGCGGCGGAGGGCGTCGGCCCGCCAGCAGGAGGCCGACGAGGAGCAGGAGGAGGCGGTGGTGGTGCCAGCAGGTTTGCTGCTGCTGCGCCGCCGCTGCGCTGCGGGCCGCCTGCTGCAGCTGCTGCAGCTGCTGCTGCAGCTGCTGCACCTGCTGCTGCTGCTGCTGCTGCTGCTGCTGCCGCGGCGGCAGCTGCTGCTGCTGCCGCAGCCGCAGCTCTGCAGCAGCACCACCTCCTGCTGCTGCAGCTGCTGCTGCTGCTGCGGCGGCGGCGCGGCGCTGCGGCGCTGGCGGCGGCGGCGGCTGTGCGGCGGCGCTGGCCGCTGCCGCGCTGCTGCAGCGCTGCTGCTTGCTGCTGCTGCTGCACCTGCTGCTGCGCGCTGCTGCTGCGCTGCTGTGCGCAGCGCTGCTGCAGCAGCGCTGCTGGCCGCTGCTGCTGTTGCGTGAGGTTGACGTCGGTTGAGAGCACCGGCTGCATCTGCGGCGCCCGCAAGCAGCGCGACACCGCCGGCAGCCAGCGGTGCAGCGCGTGTGACACCAGCAGCCGCAGCCGCCGCTCGTGCGGCTGCAGCCCTGCTGCTGCGCTGCTGCTGCTGCCGAAGCCGGCGTGCCACTGCTGCTGCCGCGGCGCTCTGCTCGCCGTTGCTGGCGCCCACCGCTCGCTGCCGCCTGCCTTGCTCCTTGCTGCCGCTGCTGGCCTGCTGCCGCTGGTTGCTGCAGCTGCGGCGCACTGCGCCGGCCGCTTGCGGATTGCCGCGGCGACGGCGGCGGCGCGTCCAGGCCCGAAAACGGATCCCACAAGCCAGGGCCACACCCAGCACCACGAGGCCCTCAGCCGCATCCATGTTGAGCTTGCCGGCAAGGCCGCGCCCCGCCAAGCGCCTCCACCGCCGCGACCGCGTTGAGCGCCGCGTGAGCCGCTTGGCAGGCTGGTGCAGCGCGCAAAGCCCACGCCAGCAGCGGCTGGAACGGCCAGCTCATGCCCCCAAACATGAAACTGGATGGCTTGTTGGTGAAAGCACTGGCGAAGTCCATTGCTAGCGCCGTGTCGGCGCGGTGCGCAGCGCTGCCTCCACCGCCGGGACCAGGCCGCCAGCCAGCGCCGCCGCCGGCGCGCGGCGGCCGTGGCGGCAGTGCTTGGCTGCGCCACATGTGGTGCATGCATGCAGGCGTGTATGTGCACAGGCGAGGGCGGGGCAGCAGCAGGGTGGGTGTGCCGCGCGGCGGTGCGGTGCTTGCGAGGTCGACTCGAGGTTGCACTGCCGCTGCTGCTGCTGCTGCTGCGGTGGATCCAGCTAGCACCCAGGGTGCCCGTTTTGCAGGCCGGGCCAAAGGCGTCTTGCCCCCGAAGTGCTAACCAATACTCCCGGGTGCGTGCCACGGGCATGCGCTAAAATGTGAATGCAAAGTGGGCGAGATGACGTTGTCGGATCTAGCAGGCAGCAAGGAGAGCTGGTGAGCGTCGAAAACAAGTGGGCACGTGTTACCTCGAAAATGACGGTAACCGTCGAGATAGTCGGCGTCCTTAATCTCGCTGACATCTGACAGAGGATTATGCTGAGCTGAGGTGCTGGGCTGGTGTTCGCGGCGGGCTGCGGTAGTGAGGCCTGTGTGCGACCAACGCGCGCAATGAATACTCCTTTTGTTGTGAATGCTGGCCGGCGGACGTGTAGACAGCGCACGCCGCCGCGGGGGCAGCGGTGTGTAGACAGCACAGCGTTTCTCCGCGGAGGGTGGGGCGGGGCCGCGGCACAGCGGCGCGCCGCTGTGGGGGCGACGGCGCGGTGCAAAGGATGGGCAGAAGGCGGGGGTCGGTCCTGACGTAGTCCAGGAAGGCGAGGCAACCCTCCCGGGCAGCGGCGTTGAAGGACACACCTTAGATGTGTTGGCCCAACGTGCGGTCATGGCGGGGGCAGGAGAGCCCGGAAGTTGCTGGCCAGGAGGCAGCCGCTGCGCGTGGTCAGCTGGCAGGGAGTGTGATGAAGGCTCATCATCAGGTTCTTGAGGCAGAGCTTGAGGGTCTTCTGCGGCCGCATCACCGAGCCAGAGGCCAGCGAGCCGGGCGGCATGGTGCCACCCGGGGCCTTACGCTCCAGCATCTTGGACGCCGCACGGATGAGGCAATACATGTAGACGGCGGGCTGTATTGTATTCAACCGCGCGCGTGTCGTGCGCGGCTGTGTGAGTGTGCTGGCTTGCATGTGTACGTGTGCTTAGAGCGCATGTGTGGGGTTTGATGTGCGTTGTCCGGTGGGGCAGCAGCACCGCGTGGCACCGTGGGACGTCGTGGGATGTATGCAATGGAACCGGGCCGAGCCACAGAGGAAGTAAAGGAACGGTCACTTCATAGTAACTTCATGGTTATGTCCTTTCCGAAGGCTGGTCAAATCTGGCTGCGAAGACATGTCTCGCCGGCAAGCGCGCGGCGGTTCCCGACTTTCCCAGGTGCGACCCCCTGACTCGAGTCTTTCTTTTCGCGGAGCCTGCTCGCTCTGAAGGTCTAATAGCTCGCTGTGTGGTTTCGAACTCGCACGATGGCCCGAGTCCCGCGTTCAGGCAGGACGTCAACCAGCTCGCTGCGGCCCTCCGCGCCCAGCTTGAGCGCGCGAGCACCCCTGACTCCCTCTACTGGGCCCTGACGCAAGTCACCAAGACTCTGAATGCAAAGCGGCCCGCCCTGATTGAGGTGCGCGCACAGTAGATGGACCGGCTGTCGGGAGTTTGAATGAATCCTAAGCGCTCAGCTATGCCGTGCGCCATGCCTTTGTGGTAATGGCTAGGATTCATGGTCGTAGCGCCGTGAACGCCGACAGCACCTGAGACAGAGCTTGGGCCGTCCAAAGTCGCCTTGCCGCTCCCCCTACGCCTCCCGCCACGCCTTCTACTTCTAACTCTAATGCATGTCACCCCCACCCCCCGCCTGCTGCCTCGCAGCACCTGCTCCGCAGCGACGCCTGGCGCCTGCTGCTCAACTGGCTGCGGCTGAGCTCGGACCAGCTGCTGGCGGCGCGGGCGCCGGCTCTCGCCGCGGAGGCGGCCGCGTCTGCTGCGCCTGCTGCTGGTGCTGCTGGTGCTAACCGGGGCGGGCCATCTGCAGCAACCCACGCGTCTGCTATCTACCTGCTGGAACAAACATTCACCATCGGCAGCATTGCTGCTTGCGACGGCGCGCCGTTCAGAAGCGAGGCGGCTGCTGCCGCCGCTGCGCCTCCCGCCACCGCGTGCCGCATGCTGCTGGCCAGCGCGCTGTTGGCCGGGCTGCGGGCGCTGCTGGCGAGCCACGGTATTCGCGATGTGGGTCGCCTGGCGGCGCAGGCCGCAGACGCGGCGGTGGATGCGCTGGCTGCGGATACACCCTTCGCTTCGTCGGCAGCTCCCACCGCCGCGGGTTACCGCGTTAGCGGACTGGCGGGCCGGTTGGAGTCCTACTGCAATCTGTTAATCGCCGCGGCCGGCGCCGCTGTCCGCCTGTCACAGCACCGGCTGCTGCAACTGCCGCTGCAGCCGGTCGCACCAGCGGTGGGTCGCAGCAGCAGCAGCGCCAGCGGGGTTCGTGGTGGCGGGCGCAGCGGACGGAACGGCATCGGCCGCCCCGGTGGCGGCGCTGCTGGCGGTCGCGGCAGCAGCAGAGCCCGACCTGCTTGCGGCGGCGGCGGTGGCAGCGGCGGTGGTGACGCAGCAGCAGCAAGCGAGCCGCAGTCGCTGCCGCTGCTGCCGCTTCTACTGAGTGAGGCGGCTGCTAGTGGTCTGTTGGACCACAGCGCGCGGCTGGCGATGGCGCAGGCTGTAGCAGCGGGTCGGCGGCGGCTGCAGCAGCTGCCACCCGGGACGGAACAAGACTCGCAGTTTCAGGCGGACTGCCTCCTCCGCTCCATTAACAATGCCATGATTTGCATGGCTGGGGCTTCACCTACTGCTATTAAGGACAGTCAGACCGCAGGTCAGAAGGTACAGCGGCAGGCGTCCCTGCTGCCGCTGCCCTGGGGCGCGCCCCTGCAGATGCTGGCGCTGTCGCAGGTGGTGGCGACGCTGGGCGCGGCGGGCTTTGGCGGCGGGCAGGGCGGCGTGTGGGGGCTGCCGGCGGAGCTGGCGGCGGGGCTGCCGCTGGTGGGGGCATCGCCGGCAGGGGCAGGCCAAACAGAGCCAGACCTACGGATGCAGCCGCCGGCCGCCGGGGAGGTTGGCTACCTGTCCACTGCACCGTTCGTGCTGCTCTCCCTGTTTAGACCGCCCCCTGCGCCCGGCGGCAGCAGCAGCACCAGCAGCAGCAGCGGCAGTAGCAGCACCAGCAGCAGTGCCAGCACCAGCGGCGGTGGCTGGCAGCTGCCGGTCGGCCCGTGCGCGTTGGCAAAAGTAATGCTGGCGATGGCAGACCTGGCGCTTGCGTCATGTGATAATGCGACTAGCACTGCAAGCACCGCCGCCGCTGCCGCCGCAACCGGTGCCGGCACGACGCTGCTACTGCGGCTGCCGCGGGCAGGGGCATGGGAGGTGGGGCTTGAGGCCGTGACCGCCGCCAGGACTGAGCTGCTGCGGCGCACCGGCGGCTGCAGCACTGATAGCGACGGTGGCAGCGGCAATGGAAGCGAGCCGCGATGGCTCCCGGTGCGCTACTGGCGTCGTGTGGCTGCGGTGCTGCGGGCCTGCACGTCTGCGGGCGGCAGAATCACCAGCGCAGGCCAAGGCAGTAGCGACCGAACCACTGCTGGCGGCGGCAGCAGCGCCGCAGTAGTCAACGACAGAGAGCAGGCGGGGCAGCAAGAGGCGCCGTCGGAGCAGTGGCAGGCGGTCGTGCTGGGCTTGGCGGATGAGGCGCTTCGTTTGGGGGCTCTGGGACTTCGAGGTGGGTTAGAGGCAGGTGATCGTTTGGGCAGCGGAATCGGCCACTTAAAGCTGAACGTGGCAGGGGCGCAAGGGATTGGTGGAGGTGGCAAGGCGAGGCAAGTGAGCCTCTGCACGTCCCTTTTGGACGTGTTTGTGCTCTTGTTGTCGTGAGCTTTTTCTTGCCGTGTCACCTAAAATGCCCGTACACGCAAGTTTGATACCCATTGATGCGAGGAGGCTGTCCTGTCAATTGGCCCCTTTCTCCTCGCGCGCCCATGCACGTTGCCCTGGAATCACAGGCCCCGAGCTGCCGCCGGCCCTGCCGCGGGCCCTGGCGGCCCCCCTGGCGGCGGGCCTGCTGCCCGCGCTGGAGGCCTGCCTCCGCACCGCACCCTTCGCGGAGCTAGCTACCACGCCGTTGGCCACGTTTCTGCAGCTTCCCGCTGCGGACGCAGGTGTCAAGGGCGCCAGCTGGCCGCTCTTCCAGGCGCTGCTGGCGTTCGCGCCGCCGGCCGCCATGGCGAACTTGGTCACCAGCCTGGGCAAGCGGCGCTGCATGCGGCCCTGGACGAGGCGGAGCGCCAGAAGGACGCGGCGGCGGCGGCGGCGGCGGGCAAGCTCGCGGGAGGTAACGGCAGCCGCCCAGATTACTGAGCACGTGGCGATGTCGATCCTCCCGTACCCCAAGGCCAGCGCACCGGAGCGGCCATCCTTGGCCGCTGCAAGTCGGGCACGCAGCAGCAGTGGCGATGCCGGCGCATGGCAGCAGCACCAACAGTACCAGCAAGCAACGTCAACGGCAGCAGCAGCGGCACAACCGCCGCTGCAAACCCGACGTCAACGGCGGCGGCGGCTCACCAGCGGCGGCCTGCGGCGGTTGTTCTCGCACGCCGCTTGCACCGGCTGCTGCCGCCGCTATCACGCGCGGTGCGGTCTAGCGCGTCCATGAGGGTCACGCAGACCAACGGCTACGTGCAACCTTCCTTTTCCTGCTCTCCCTGGCGCTCCGGGAGTTGGCAACGGCGGAGGGCGCGGGTTCGCAGCCGCGGCACCGGTCAGCGGCAGCGCTCGTGGCCCATCCTGTGCAGCTGGTGGCGGTGCGGCAGCAGCAGCAGCAGCAGCAGCCGGCTGCGGCGGCGGACACCGCGCGGCTACGTGCGTGGCGGCTGCAGCCGCAGCCGCCAGCTGGCGGCAGTGGCTGCTTCATGACGTGGAGGTGGTGGCGCTGGCGGAGCTGGGGCTGCGGCTGCTGGCGGAGCTGCCGCCGGGGGACGATGCACGAGGTGGTTCTCGGTTGTTCAGGGCTTCCTAGTGCAGCTGTGCATGGCGATGCCGGACGCCCTGGCGCCCCGCCCCTGCAGGCTGCCGCCGTCGGAGCGCTCGCCGTGGCACCCTGCCTCGCTGCTTGCGGTTTGTTTCGGCGGCACATCCCTACCGCGCAGGGCGCCGGCTACCCCATCTCCGCTTTGTTGGTGCCCCTGGAGCTCTTCAACCTCATCCGGGACGACATGGCGGAGGGCGCGGATGGGCCGCGGCTGCGTGCGTCGGCCTTGGGTGGCCCCCGCAAATCGGGCAGCCATCGCGCAAAGGCAGGCGCCGGATGATTGCCTCTTGGCGGGGGATGCCGTGTGCCGCAAGCCGCTGTTCTCCGTATGAGGCGCAGGCGGCGGCCATCGCAGGAGGCAGCGCTGGCTGGGGTGCAGCGGCGGCGGGGGCACCAGCTCTCAGCGGGCGGCTGCCTGCTGCGGTGTTGCTGCGCCAACCCCCGCTGCACCAACCTGGCGGGGCAGAGCGAGGCGGAGCTGCCGCTGAGTGCGTGCGCCGGCTGCAAGCGTGTGTGGTACTGCGGCCGTGCCTGCCAGACGGCGCACTGGCGGGGCGGGCACAAGGAGGCCCGTGCGCGGTGCTGAAGCGGCAGGAGGGCTAGCGCTTGCGCACAGGGACTGGAATGACTACCAGCGCGCACCGACGCGTGGTAGGTAGGCATTGCATTGGGCGACAGTCTTGTGCTGCGCTGCTGACCGTGCGGAGGAATGTGTGCTAGCTGTGTACGCGGCATGCAATGGGGGCGCGGGTTGCTGCATGGGGGTAGGAGTAGGTGGCATGTGCTGTGTCCAACATGTGTGTTTCGAGATCACAAAGGTATGTGTGTGTGTGTGTGTGTGTGTGTGTGTGTGTGTGTGTATTGTGGGCCGTGTTGTTTGTTATTTCTACGGTTGGCCAGCAGGAGCATTTGGTGACGTTTGCAGCGAGGTGCACGGCCGAAACAAATACGATATGAATGCCAGCACCGTATGTGTGCTTGCTGCGGCTTCATGTGTGGTTGTTTCACTTGTTTGGGGTGGGAGCAATGACCGCGGTCCCAGCGAAGTACGTCTCGGGCTTCATTTGCTCACCGACCCATCCAGGCGGCGCGAGCACCTGCTGTTGGGAACTCCTGCCCCGCTGCTTCGGCTGCCATGTCTAATTGCCTACCACGCATCATGTTTCATTCAAAGCGGCGCGATGCCCGCAACTGTAAGCCATCAGGAGCCCTTCCCTCAGCATTCCCATTTACAGACCGGTAGAGTTGGAAGTACAGCAGGGGAGTGCAGAGAAGGCCTGGAGAAGGCGGAAATCAACTTGGTAAGCGGTATGACCGTGTGGCACATTGCGTGCGTGCGCATGCCTGCAAACCGCTGGGCGGCACTCAACAACGAGGCTTTCAACACCTAGCCCCTGTGAGCAAACACCGCGTTCGTGTATATATGCCCAACGCGCAACACCGGCTGCTCCACGACGCGTATGGGCACCTGAGCCAGCAACGAACAACAACTCGGCAGCCAGTGCTGCTTGTATCCTGCCCGGTCGCGCGTCATCGCACAACCTTTTGCAGTGTGTGTTATCTCTTGCACGAGCTTCTGTTATTCGCATACACGTGCCTGAACCCCGCGTCGCTTGGGTCCGGAACGGGATTGGTCAGGTGCAGGACTGGGTGCACTGGATGGGCTGCGGTACGCAACGCACGACGCCCCACTGCGCCCACCGTTTCTGCTGAGCGTGTCCCGTACCGGTACTTTCCTCATCCCTGCTCTCATGCGCGCATCTTTGCTACCTTCTTTCTCCCAGTTCTGCGAGCGCGCCGCATGAGAAACCGTCCGTGTGGGCCCCCCCCCCGTCAGGATCAAGAAGTAAGGGCAAGCCGCCTTGCTTACTCAGCCCACAGCCCGCCCTAGCCAACCACAGCGGCCGCCGCCTTTAGCACGGGCACGTTCTCCTTGTGCCCGCCCGCCAGTGCGCCGTCTGGCAGCCGCGGGCCGCAGTAGTACCACACACGCTTGCAGCCGGCGCACGCACTCAGCGGCAGCTCCGCCTCGCTCCGCCCCGCCAGGTTGGCGCAGGCCGGGTTTGCGCAGCAGCGCAGCAGCGGGTCGTGACCGTTTCCCGCTGCCGCCGCCACCTGCTGCCCCCCGCCGCGGCCTTCCCTGCTGCTGCCAGCGCCGCCGCCTCCACCTCCGCCTCATACGGGGGACAGCGGCGGCACACAGCGCGCGCCACCCAGCTCCCAGCCCACGAGTGCTGTGGCCCACCCGGCAGGTCCATCGGCCGCCACCAGCTGCTCCAGGAGCGCGGCACGCGCCCACCGCGCCGCCCAGCAGCCGCCCGCCGCCGCCCGCCGCCGCCAGCTTGCACCGCCCTGCCGCCCGCCGCTGCCGCCATTTCCGCCGCTGCCGCCGCCACCAGAGTTGCCTTCCGGTGCCGGCTGCGGCTGCGGCTGCGGCTGCGCCGCCGCCGCGGCCTCCGCATCTGCCCGCAGCTCCTCAATGCGCGCCAGGCAGGCGTCCACCTGGGCCCGCGACAGCTGCCCAGGCCGCCGCGCGCGGGGCACGTGCTTGTACAGGGCGCGGCGGAGGGCGTCGGCCCGCCAGCAGGAGGCCGACGAGGAGCAGGAGGAGGCGGGTGGTGGTGCCAGCAGGCGCCGCCGCCGTCAGCGCCGCCGCCAGCGCGTCCGGGACCGCCAGCGGCAGCAGCTGCAGCGCGTGGTGCAGCGCCTGCACCATGAGCACGTGGAAGGGGAAGTGACGCCCCTTGCCGACAGGCGGGCCCCCCGGCGGCAGCTGCTGCAGCAGCCGCAGCCCCCAGCTTCCGCCAGCGCCACCACCTCCACGTCATGAAGCAGCAACTGCCGCCAGCTGGCGGCCGGCCGCGGCGTTGGCGGCGTTGGCGGCGTTGGCGTTGGCGGCGGCGGCGGCCTGTGCCGACTGTAGCGCTGCCGCCGCCGCAGCCGCTTGCAGCGCTGCTGGCGACCCTCGGTCGTCGCCTTCACCCGCTGCTGCGCGTGCTGTGCGCCAGCAGCGCCGGCCAGCGCGGGAAGCATCCAGCGCAGGGCACACTGGAACACGTTGGCCGTTGAGGTTTGACGTCGGTTGAGAGCACCGGCTGCATCTGCGGCGCCCGCAAGCAGCGCGACACCGCCGGCAGCCAGCGGTGCAGCGCGTGTGACACCAGCAGCCGCAGCCGCCGCTCGTGCGGCCTGCAGCACTGCTGCTGCTGCTGCTGCTGCTGCTGCCGAAGCGGCGTGGCCCTACTGCTGCTGGCGCGGCGCCTACTGCCGCCGTTGCTGGGGCCACCGCCGCTGCCCGTGCTCTTGCTCCTGCTGCTGCCGCTGCTGTTGCTTCTGCTGCCGCTACGGTTGCTGCTAGCTGCGCCCGTGGCTGACGCTCCACCTGGGCTTGCGGATTGCGGCGGCGACGGCGGCGGCGGCGCAGTCCAGGCCCCGAAAACGGATCTGAGTCAAGCCAGGGCAGCACTGACCCCAGCACCACGAGGCCCTCAGCCGCATCCATGTTGAGCTTGGCCGGCAAGGCCGCCCCCGCCAAGCGCCTCCACGGCCGCGACCGCGTTGAGCGCCGCGTTGCAGCCGCTTGCCCAGGCTGGTGACCAGCGCCGCCGCCTGGCCTGGCGGCGCGAACGCCAGCAGCGGCTGCAGGAACGGCCAGCTCATGCCCCCAACATGAAACTGGATGGCTTGTTGTGAAAGCACTGGCGAAAGTCCATTGCTAGCGCCCGTGTCGGGCGCGGTGCGCAGCGCTGCCTCCACCGCCGGGGACCAGGCCGCCAGCCAGCGCCGCCGCCAGGGCGCGCGGCGGCCGTGGCGGCAGGTGCTGGCTGCGCCACATGTGGTGCATGCATGCAGGCGTGTATGTGCACAGGCGAGGGGCGGGGGCAGCAGCCGGGTTGGGTGCTTGCCTCAGCGGCGGTGCGGGTGCTTGCGAGGTCGACTCGAGGTTGCACTGCCGCTGCTGCTGCTGCTGCTGCGGTGGATCCAGCTAGCACCCAGCGGTGCCCGTTCAGCAGCCGCCGGCCCAGCCCGTACAACAGCGCGTGGTGGACACGACATCCCAAATCTCTTCTCGCAAGTAAGCAGGGCACCCACCAGCGCATGCTCCCACCTCAGCCCAGCCCCAACCCAGCCCCAGCCCCACCTCCAACCCCAGCCCCAACCCAACCCCAACTCCAGCCCCAACCAAGAGGCGGGTGTCCATTCTTGTCGTGGACCGATGAGCGGCAGAGCCCGCCACCAACCACCTCTGTGTCCGGACGGCCGCGCCCCCGGATCACATCGCCCCCCCACACATACACATCGCCCACCCCGCCCCACCGCCCCGCCACTACTCACACGGCGTGCCCTCCAGCCGCAGCATGTCGGTGCTCCACGTGAGCAGCCGCTGCCACGCCGCCTGCCCCTGCACCGGGTCCTGCCTGCAGCCGGCCGCCGCCGCCGCGGTGCCGTGCCGCAGCGCCGCCGCCATGACCCGCCACCAGCGCAGCGGCAGCACACGGTAGCAGCCCCCCTCCTTCCCGTCCCCGTCCGTGTCGCTGTCCGAATTGCCGTCCTCGTCCCCATCCCCGTCCGCGGCAGCCCCAGCGGCCTCGGGACCCGGCGCCGCGGCGGCCGCCTCCCGACCCGCCTCCTGCTGAGCCTCATGGCCGCTTGCGCAGCAGGCGCCGGGCGCAGGCAGCAGCCTGCTTGGTGGCCGCCGCCGCCGCCGCCGCGCCGCTGCTGCTGCTGCCTTGTGCAGGAGGAGGAGGAGAGCCGCAGCGGCCCCTGCTTCAGCGGCCTGCGCAGTAGCTGTCCAGCTGCAGCAACAGCGTCGCGGCCCCACATCTGATCCTTCTCCGCAATCCGACTTGGCCCACAGCAGCAGCAGCATTTGCAGTAGCAGTTGTAGCAGCAGCACCCGCAGCAGCAGTAGCACCCACCGGCGCCGTCATGCACCGCTGCTGCTGCTGCTGCTGCTGCTGCCGGGCCAGCAGCAGCAGCCGCCAGCGCAGCGGAAACGCAATCCCGCGACCTCTCCTGCGCGTCCTCCAGCCCAAAGCGCAGAAGCAAACGGAAACGCGGCAGGTAGCAGTGCGGCCTGGGCTTGGGGCGGCACGGCTGCAGCAGACCCACAGCGGCTGCCGCCACCAGTGTCGGTGGCGGCGACTGCGCCCGGCACGGCAGCAGTCACGGCAGCGGGGGCAGTAGCGGAGGCAGCGGCAGTAGCGGAGGCAGCGGCAGTAGCGGAGGCAGCGGGGAAAGTAGCGGAGGCAGCGGCAGTAGCGGAGGCAGCGGGGGCAGTAGCGGAGGCAGCGGCAGTAGCTGGGGCTACAGCTGGAGCGGCAGCCCCTGATGCCGCTGCTGGTGCGCTACCCGGCGCCGCCCCTGCCAAGTGCGCCTCCATGGATGCTACAGCCAGCTCAGCCACACTCATCATCACCTCGGCTGTAGCACGCAGCCCCAGAGGGAAAGACCAGCCGCCGGCCTGCTGGGCGCCGTCGGCGCCTGCAGCAGCAGCTGCTGCTACGTCCGCGCCCTTGATGCTACTGCCGCCGCCGCCGCCGCTTTTACTACTGCCGCCGCCTCGCAGCTTTTGCTTCTGCTGCTGCCGCTGCTCCTGCTGCCTCAGGGCGCTGAGGTGAGGGACCGGCCGCGGCCGCACCTGCGCGTCCACCACAGCGCCCAGGACTTGGAACGGCCGCGCCGCAAGCTGTAGCAGCTGGCCCGGCCCGGTGCTCGGCTGTAGCAGCTTCGGCCGCAGGTCCGTCGCAATGCCGGGCCGCCCAGACGTATCTTCGGCCGCTTCACCCAGCAGCGGCAGCCCCGCCGCCAGCTCCGCCGGCAGCCCCCACACGCCGCCCCGCCCGCCGCCAAAGCCCGCCGCGCCCAGCGTCGCCACCACCTGCGACAGCGCCAGCGTCTGCAGGCAGGCACCCCAGGGCAGCGGTGGCGGCGGCGCACTGGCGGGCTGCAGCGCTGCTCCGCTGCTGCTCGTGATGACGTGACTTCGGCTGCTGCTACTGCCAAGGTTGCTACTGCCAAGGTTGCTACTGCCTGCCTCGTGCTCCTCGAAGCACCTAGCCCAGGTCACGGTGAGCACGCCCGTGGTGTCGTACAGAGCCGACAGGAGGCTGCGCACCGCCGCTGAGCCCGTGGTGCTGGCGCTGCTGCTGCCGCTGCTGCTGCCGGTTCTGCTACTGCCGGTTCTGCTACTGCCGCTGCTGGGGCTGGGGCTGCTGGCATCTTCCGGAATCGGCGGCTGTAGCAGGTGCAGCCGGCGGCGGCCCTCCGCCGCTGCGCTGTGCAGCACCAGCCGCGCCACCTGGTCGAAGAAGCCGCTGGCAGCCGCCTCCTCGAACACCTGCACCGCGTCCAGCTGATGCTGCGCCGCCACCCCACCACTACTGCCGCTGCCCCTGCTTGGCCGCGGCCTCTTGGCGCGGCCAGCAGAGGCCGCAGCCGCCGCAGCCGCAGCAGGCGGTGGCTGTAGCAGCTGCGCCAGGTGGCGCGCCGAACATGGCTGCGTCACGGACCACGGCGCACAACGTGCACAGCAGCGTCTCTAGCTGGTGGACAGGCGAGCACAGGTATGCAGCAGGGTCCTCGCCACCGCGCCGCCGCCGTCGCGATCGCTGCTGCGATCGCCTCCGCCGCTATCGCCGCCGTCGCCGCCGCCATCGCCATCGCCGCTATCGCCGTCGCCGGCCAGTTCCGCTGTAGCAGCGCGTGGGGTAGGTTCCGCTGTCGCAGCTGGGGCGAGGGGCCGAGGGCGCAGGCCTTGCGGCGGCGGCAGCAGCGCCGTCGCCGCCAGTGCCGCCAGCGCCGTCGCCACCATCGCCATCACCGCCACCACTACCGGCACCGGCACCGCTGCCGCCAGCACCGCCAGCACCGCCAGCAGGCGACGAGGCGCCTTCTCGGGCGCGTGGGGCACCGACGACGACGACGTCAATGGCACCCGCGGCGGCAGCCGACGTCGTGTCGCCAGCTGCAGCCGCTGCAGCTGCCGCGGCAGCAGCAGCAGTAGCAGCAGCAGCAGCAGCAGCAGCAGCAGCAGCCGCCGCCGCGTCTGCGGCCTGAGCAGAAAGCCGGCGTGCCAGCGCAGGCCGTGGGCGGCCAGCAGCGAACGCGCGGCGCACGCTAGCTGGTGCTTCTGGCAGGCAACAAACGCGGCATGCCTGCTGCTACTGCCGCTGCTGCTGCTGCTGCTGCTGGGCAGCGCGCGCTGCGGCCGGCCGGCCAGCATGTCAGCCTCGCGCTGTGATAAAGCCGGCCGCCCCATATCCTGCACGCAGCAGCTGGCGTCCTCTGTCTGCGTTCACGCCCGTGTGCAGGCTGACGTAGGCCAGGCGCAGTACGACCACGTGCGCCGCCAGGGCCGCCAGGTCCAGATCGGTGAAGCAGGCCGCGTCCTGCCGCCGCCACCGCCCGCCGCCGCCCGTGCCACCCCCGTCGCCGCCACTGCTGCTGCTGCTGCTGCTGCTGCTGCTGCTGATGCTGCTGCCCGTGCCTGCTCCCGTGTCCTCCGGACCGCGGCCGCGGCGCTGCCGCCGCCGAGCCGCCTTCCAGCCGCCTTCGCCCTCGCTCCGCTGCGCCTCAGCTGCCGCCGCCCCCAGCCTATTCCACTCGCCACCACTCGCCCCGGCACTCGCTCGCGACACAGGCGCCCACAGCTCCAGGCCAGCCAGCCGAGCAGTCGCCAGCCAGCAGCTGCCTCGCCGCCTTGGAGCAGCAGCTCGGCGACTGCCCGGTCGCTTCGCAGTGCCGCGGGTCGTCCAGACTCCGCTCGAAGACGGCGCCACATTCCATGCCGCACCAAATAAATCGGTGTCAGCTGACGCGTCCTGCCTCGAGAGCGCCGCCGAGAGCCGCGCCACGTCCGCGCCAAAGTCGCCAGGGACCTGCGGCGCGAAAGCGCGACAGTGGCATTTTTTTGCAGCGCGCATTGAGCCCACGTATCTCACTGTGAAGGCAGCAGCAGCGCATAGCTATGGCTGCTGGCGGCGGCCTGGCGAGGAACAAACAGCGGCTCGCCTCGCACCTGCTGGCGGGAAGCCCCGACTCTCGCGGAACTGCCGCGCCGCAGCGACATCTGCTTTTCTTCAGGGCTTGTTCAGCGTATTGGTGGGATTAACTGGGGGGACAAACAGTGATGTCCGCGATACGTCTGGCTGCTGTGACTTGATAGCTACCCCCGGAAACCCCCAATCCCACGTTTGCATTCGACCCATCCCGAACGACGCCAGACCAGTGCGCGTGCACTCTGACCACATAAATGTAACAATTCACGCCGCCAAGGGCCTCTCAACTGCCACGTCAAGCCCAAACAAGCACCTCCGTGGCGTCCTTAAGCTACAGCCCAATGCAACACCACAACAGGCTCCATTGGGTCCAAAGGCACACCCCAACCCATGGGTTCTCTTGTTCGTTTCGCTTTTGGTTTTGGATGTGAGTGAACTACCCCAACCTAACATTTAATACGGTACAAACAGCACATGCTGTCGCCTCGCCTCCCCCACGTCCGCGCACACTCCTACTACGCGCCATCCACAGCAGCCCGCTTTGAATACCCGGCACGCCTCTTTGTGCCCGCCCCGCCAGTGCGC
>JAEHOD010000285.1:0-28740 GCA_016834595.1 Chlamydomonas schloesseri | reverse complement strand
GTCGCTGGCCTTTTCTGCAGCTCCCGTTCTGTTATGCTCTCATAGAACAGGTGCAGCCGCTTGTGCGTGGCATGCGACCGCTCATGGTCAGGTCGCACACGTTGCTGAAGCTGCTGCCCTTTAGTGAGCCGCTGTTCCGTGACATAATGCCCGGGAAGTGCTGCTGCACCACCTCCGGCAGCTCCGAGATCGCTGAGCTGGAAGTACTTGTCGGAGGAGCAGCCTGCGTGGATGCGAGGATGTGTGACGGGCGTGAGGATGTGTGACGACATGCCGGCACAGAACCTGGCACGACCTGGGCCTGCACCTGGCAATACAAACAGCGAGATATGACAATGCTACACATTTCGAGGTATACCCTGCTTACTGCTGCACTTGGCGGCGCGGGTGAACACCCACACGTCCTCCTAGCCATCACCGATGAGCTTCCGCGCGCAGGTCGCCCAGCCGTTGTAGGTGGTATTAGCGCCCTTGCAGGTGGGGCACTTGGGCCTCCACCCCGCAGGCATCAGGCGCTCCGGGTCCCATAAGGTCAGCTGCGTGTCTGAGCACGCCGTCTGCGCCAGCAGCTCAGTCGCCCCGCCTCGGAAGCGCGTGCTAAGGGGGTCGCCGAACCGCAGGCAGAACGGCCGCTTAAAGTTGAAGTTGTTTCCTTCTTCATCTTTTGCTGTTTTGAGTTCATTCAGAGCTAGCGATGTGCGGTAAAGCAGGTGGGCCTTGGTGAGCGGCTTGTTGAACTTAATTCGCGTGAAGTACACCACGTCGTGGTGGATGTCTATTTCTAGGTGTTCACTGATATCGTCGTTTGAAGCTTTGTATGTATACGAGAAGCTATTGGACTCGAGCTTTGCACCCTTGCAGTCAGCTGGCTCTATTCGCGCCTTCTTCGCGCGCTGAAACGACATAGTAATAAGACTTAATGCATAGTACTAGATAACATGCTCGAAAGAGACTATAGAGCCTTGCGCAGGGTCCCAAATTAGCGTCCGGAATTAGCGTTAATTCGACCCCATGCCCCCCACCAGCCAGCCACAGCCAGTTGTCTTCTGAGCCATACCTCCCGAAATAGGTATGCTCTATTAATTAAAAGCGTCAGGCCTTCAAGCACGCCACGTGCAACCCTGCACTGGCCATCCTACTCTTGGAGAGCGCCCCCCGCGGCTTCCAAGCGCGCAAAGCCGGCACCGCAGCTACTAAGCTACCATACTACTACTGTAAGCCCCTTGTGGCTCGCTGTTATGCCTAAGGAGGCCATGTTCTCTAGTACCCGCGACCACATTGTCATGTTGGCTTTCAGGGCACTTTGTTAAGGGTGCTGTGAGTACCGAACGTTAACATATAGTATCTATAGCATATATGAAGTCATGAAAGCGCCGAAAATGTGCCGTTTGGCTTTGCCGTCCCCGAAGGTTGAGGGCGGAAGCCCTCACGGCCACCCTGCCCCGCCCCGCGTCGCGTCATGGCAGCACAGTGCAGGTGAGGTTCAGCCGCGCCACCGGGCTGGGCGTTGGCCTTTGCATGCGTGGGTGGGGCTAGAGCGTGGTCTGGGTAGGGTGCCAGGTGCGGTAGCCATGCCACATCCACATCTCGACCCCTGCCACAATCCTACCCGACGGAATCACACAGCCATACTGCACTCCCATCCCTCTCACGTATAGACACGGCCATAGGCAAGAGCGCAGGGCTGGGCGTTGGCCTTTGCATGCGTGGATTGGGCTGGAGCGTGGCCTGGGTAGGTGCCAGGTGCGGTACCCATGCCACATCCACATCTCGACCCCTGCCACAATCCTACCCGACGGAATCACACAGCCATACTGCACTCCCATCCCTCTCACGTATAGACACGGCCATAGGCAAGAGCGCAGGGCTGGGCGTTGGCCTTTGCATGCGTGGGAGGGGCTGGAGCGTGGTCTGGGTAGGGTGCCAGGTGCGGTAGCCATGCCACATCCACATCTCGACCCCTGCCACAATCCTACCCGACGGAATCACACAGCCATACTGCACTCCCATCCCTCTCACGTATAGACACGGCCATAGGCAAGAGCGCAGGGCTGGGCGTTGGCCTTTGCATGCGTGGGAGGGGCTGGAGCGTGGTCTGGGTAGGGTGCCAGGTGCGGTACCCATGCCACATCCACATCTCGACCCCTGCCACAATCCTACCCGACGGAATCACACAGCCATACTGCACTCCCATCCCTCTCACGTATAGACACGGCCATAGGCAAGAGCGCAGGGCTGGGCGTTGGCCTTTGCATGCGTGGGTGGGGCTGGAGCGTGGTCTGGGTAGGGTGCCAGGTGCGGTACCCATGCCACATCCACATCTCGACCCCCTGCCACAATCCTACCCGACGGAATCACACAAGCCATACTGCACTCCCATCCCTCTCACGTATAGACACGGCCATAGGCAAGAGCGCAGGGCTGGGCGTTGGCCTTTGCATGCGTGGGTGGGCTGGAGCGTGGTCTGGGTAGGGTGCCAGGTGCGGTAGCCATGCCACATCCACATCTCGACCCCTGCCACAATCCTACCCGACGGAATCACACAGCCATACTGCACTCCCATCCCTCTCACGTATAGACACGGCCATAGGCAAGAGCGCAGGGCTGGGCGTTGGCCTTTGCATGCGTGGGTGGGGCTGGAGCGTGGTCTGGGTAGGGTGCCAGGTGCGGTAGCCATGCCACATCCACATCTCGACCCCTGCCACAATCCTACCCGACGGAATCACACAGCCATACTGCACTCCCATCCCTCTCACGTATAGACACGGCCATAGGCAAGAGCGCAGGGCTGGGCGTTGGCCTTTGCATGCGTGGGAGGGGCTGGAGCGTGGTCTGGGTAGGGTGCCAGGTGCGGTAGCCATGCCACATCCACATCTCGACCCCTGCCACAATCCTACCCGACGGAATCACACAGCCATACTGCACTCCCATCCCTCTCACGTATAGACACGGCCATAGGCAAGAGCGCAGGGCTGGGCGTTGGCCTTTGCATGCGTGGGTGGGGCTGGAGCGTGGTCTGGGTAGGGTGCCAGGTGCGGTAGCCATGCCACATCCACATCTCGACCCCTGCCACAATCCTACCCGACGGAATCACACAGCCATACTGCACTCCCATCCCTCTCACGTATAGACACGGCCATAGGCAAGAGCGCAGGGCTGGGCGTTGGCCTTTGCATGCGTGGGTGGGGCTGGAGCGTGGTCTGGGTAGGGTGCCAGGTGCGGTAGCCATGCCACATCCACATCTCGACCCCTGCCACAATCCTACCCGACGGAATCACACAGCCATACTGCACTCCCATCCCTCTCACGTATAGACACGGCCATAGGCAAGAGCGCAGGGCTGGGCGTTGGCCTTTGCATGCGTGGGTGGGGCTGGAGCGTGGTCTGGGTAGGGTGCCAGGTGCGGTAGCCATGCCACATCCACATCTCGACCCCTGCCACAATCCTACCCGACGGAATCAAACAGCCATACTGCACTCCCATCCCTCTCACGTATAGACACGGCCATAGGCAAGAGCGCAGGGCTGGGCGTTGGCCTTTGCATGCGTGGGTGGGGCTGGAGCGTGGTCTGGGTAGGGTGCCAGGTGCGGTACCCATGCCACATCCACATCTCGACCCCTGCCACAATCCTACCCGACGGAATCACACAGCCATACTGCACTCCCATCCCTCTCACGTATAGACACGGCCATAGGCAAGAGCGCAGGGCTGGGCGTTGGCCTTTGCATGCGTGGGTGGGGCTAGAGCGTGGTCTGGGTAGGGTGCCAGGTGCGGTACCCATGCCACATCCACATCTCGACCCCTGCCACAATCCTACCCGACGGAATCACACAGCCATACTGCACTCCCATCCCTCTCACGTATAGACACGGCCATAGGCAAGAGCGCAGGGCTGGGCGTTGGCCTTTGCATGCGTGGGTGGGGCTGGAGCGTGGTCTGGGTAGGGTGCCAGGTGCGGTAGCCATGCCACATCCACATCTCGACCCCTGCCACAATCCTACCCGACGGAATCACACAGCCATACTGCACTCCCATCCCTCTCACGTATAGACACGGCCATAGGCAAGAGCGCAGGGCTGGGCGTTGGCCTTTGCATGCGTGGGTGGGGCTGGAGCGTGGTCTGGGTAGGGTGCCAGGTGCGGTAGCCATGCCACATCCACCCCCATGTCGCTGATGTTACTAAATGCTGACGAACGTTAGGGTCTGTTTGCGCCCGTCTGCACATGTGACAAGGGGGGCGGGGGCTGGGGAGCGCGCCCCCAGCATGGGTCTTGCATGGGGGCGCATGGCGCTAACAACGGCCACTGCTTAAGTCGCGGTGCTTACATAGCATTTATACAGACATATGAAACGTTCAAACTCAGCACACATATATACAAACTTATTCTCCTCGACAAAATCATAGCCTGCCCTACACGCCTGCTTTTTAAACATCTAACTCGTAGCGCCTCATTTCAGTCTATGTTCACTTTCTATCAATCTTGTACGTGACTTGTTACTTAAAATGCCACACTGCGAGTCAGATATCCCGCGGAAAAGTCTACGAGCGGGGCGTGCATCGGCAGCATGCACCTGGGCCAGGGACCGGAGGGGGGGACCGCCAGGGACGGTCCCTGGGCCGGATCCGGTCCCTGGCGCCCCGAGCGCGATGCAGCCTTGTTTTTTTTCGCCCAGACGCGCCCAGCTGGCCCGCCGCGACTTCCATCGTAAAGCAGGGGCACAACAGGGCTGACTGTAATGGCCGGCGCCGCGCTTCGGTCAGTCGCCGAGCACTTTGACTCGCATGCGGCCCCTTGCCATGGGCAGCCTGCACTCAAGCGCTCACGCGCTCGCGCTCTTGCCCGGCGCTTGCTCGGATTCCCACACATATAGTCGCTAGCTCACTTGAGACACTGCGCGCGCTTCCCAGGCGCTGACCCGGTCCTATGTTCAAAACATTTGCTCGCTGACACTTGCTCGCTCGCTCTTACCAGGTACTTTCTAGCTCGCGCACACCAATACTATCAAATGATCGCTCGCGCACCCGACTGAGCGCGCGCGTAGCCAGGGGTCTCAGTTACAGAGACATGCCGCCTAGAAAGAAGCAGAAGAAGGCCAACCAGCATGCTCGTGGAAAGAACAATACCCAACAGCAGGATGTGGGCGCCGGCGGCCGCGGGCGCGGCGGCCGCTGGGCAGGCGCGGGGCGGGGTGAGGAGGGCGGGGACACGGAGGCAATCCTGCTGCCTGCCGGCGATCTGCTTCCCGCCGGTGCAGGGGACGGGCCACTTGCGACAGCAGCACTCGCAGCGATTGCCGCACTGAGAGCCGGCGAGGGGGGTCTTGACGCTGCCTTAATGCCAGAGGAAGAGGACCTTCCCGAACCTGTGCCGCCTGAGCCGAAGCCGGCCGAACACCGCCATGAGGGCGCCGCGGCCGCACCGGAGCCGGACGCCCCTGGCGCCGAGGCGGCTGCGCCGAGGGTCTTCGGCGTAGAGGAGGTGCGCGCGGTCGTGCAGGGGCCGCCGGGACGTGCAGCCCGTCAACACAACAAGCGCGTACGATAGCCGGCTGAAGAAGCATCTCAAGGTATGCTTGGCTCGCTTACCGTGCCTGCCTCCGTCGCTTCCTCCGTCTCCGTCACTGCATGCCTCCGTCATTGCCTGCCTGCTCGCCTGAATGCCTGCCTGCCTTCCGATTGCAGCCCGTCTGTGACCTGTACAAGAAGGACATGCGCAAGATCTGGGGCTTGGAGCTTGCGCAGCTGGGCACCGTCGCCGTCGGCAACATGGGGAAGCAAGGGGTGAGCTTCCTGCGCGGCCGCGTGGCCGTGCTCCCCCAAAGCGCCGCCCTTCCCGTCATATCCATGCCGTATTGTTCTGCGGTAAACCCCATGCCCATGCCCGCCTCCTTGTCTCATTCCACAGTACGCGGCATCAACTATTCGGAACCTCAGCAGCGCCATCCGGTGGCTGTGCTGGGAGAACCGGAACAAGCAAGGCATCAGCTGCGACTTCAAGAACGCGGGCGACTATGAGCTCTTCCGCCAGGCCAACAAATGGGCGCAGCGCGTCATCAAGGGCCAGGGCCCAAGGTGGGACGTGAGCCGAGGGATTAGGGGATCTTGGGGAGCGCGATGGTAGGACTTGTGCGTGCACTTGAGCGTGACGCGTGTGGTGTGGTCTGGGAGGCAGCAATGGCCCTACGCACCCGTGTGTGTGCACTATTGTTTGCACTACATTACTTGCTAGCACCCACTGCCTGAGGATCCGGCCATACAGTCTTGCCGCGCGGCCGCATGCAGGCGCCAGGGGGACCCGCAGGCAAGCACCGCAGCCGACACCTACACAGCAGCGGAGTACGCGCTCATCGCAGAGCTGCTCGTGCAGGGCCAAACGGCGTCCAATGCGCTGGGCATGACCAGGCTCGGGCTGGCTCAGACGCAGGCGCTCTTCCACATCATGCACTTCGGTGCTGGGCGGGGTGATGACACGCGTGTGATGATGCTGGCAGACATAGGCAAGCCCCGGGAAGTGCTGGCGCTGTCTGGGGTGACGCCTTGCGTTATGGTGCCCATCGTCCTCTACGGCACCAAAACCCAGCGTGTGAGTTGGGGACTGGGCACCTCCCAGGCGCGTTCATTGCCGTCGTGGATATAAAGCAATGGACGTGCGAATGTTCGTGTGGATGTGTACGCTGGTGGCGGACTGCAAGCTGCACCCCCTTCCTGCCCCCGTTCGTTCTTCTTATTCCCCCCTTGTCACCCACCGCGCGCAGACGGACAAGCCCAGTTACATTGCGCTCGTGCGGGCAAAGGACGTGCTGAAGTGCCCGGTGCGGGCGCTGGGGGAGCTGCTGTTTGTGCGGTTCACGCTGCTGCAGGAGGAGTTTCCGGATCTGGCGGATGAGGACGCCTGGTGAGGCAGAGGGTTACTTGTGCTGCATGGATTTGGGCGTTCCACTGCAGGCACAAATTTGTGCATTCGACTGCAGCGGCGCTGACGTTCATGGTGTCTTGTAGGCTGAGCGCACCGCTGTTGCGCAAGGAGGACAAGGGCGCCAAGACGGCCACGCCCACGCCCATGGACTACGACGCGATGGCGGCCCTGGTCAAGAAGGTCCTCGACGTGTGCAAAATCCACGTCTGCAAGGTGACGCACTGCATGCGCGCTGGTGGCGCGCAGGTCCTGGAGGGCGAGGGGTAAGTGACCCGGCAGGGCGGATGCACACGGGTATGACGCCGGTCTGGGGGAGGGGTCAAACGGCACGGCGGTTTTGACAGGGTAGGCCGTGTTAATCAACCACCATACCGCGGCGCACGTCGACTTGGCTGATCAACACGGCGTTTGGCATGTAAATCGACTTGGCGTCTTGGGGGTGCGTTTTGGCCTGTCGGCACGGTCGTCAGACCGACCTCGCCTTTAGAGCTCGGCAATTTCCACATAGCATTATTATGACACAGATATTCCATACGACTTATTTCAGGGATGATAGGTGACATCGCGGTCAACATGCTCAAATAGTTTACGCAGGTCAACAGCTTCGGGGCCGTCACTTATACAATACATGTGGAGACTATAGACAAACAGCAGCAATGAAAATGAAGTGTGGCGGAAGACTTTGTTTGACTCATGCTGCCACTCATGCTGCCGCAGGGTGCCCCTTCCAACAATTGAGCGCTATGGCCGCTGGTCAATCTCATCGTCCGTCGTGGACGTGTACCTGACCAACGCACCACCAGATGCCCTTTTGGCCATGGGTGGCTACGGCTACTGCACGGGCCCGGCCATGCAGACGGCCTTCTTCGCGCCACGCTTCAAGGCGGTGTTGCCGGAGGAGCTGCTCCTGCCCCTCATCAACCACCTCATGCCCAACCTGGAGGCGCTGCGGGAGTGCGCCAAGGGCATCAAGGGGAGCGACCGGCGCGGATGTCCGCCATCAACTTCCCCGAGGTGCTCACCTACCTGATGGGCGTGCTGGTGCAGGACAGCCTGGAGCTGGCGGACCGTGCGCCCGCCAACCCTGTCGTGCAGTGGCTCCAGAAGCGTGACGAGTGGCAACACGCTGCGGGAGCGTTACCTCATGTGCCGAGAGGTATGTTTTGGACAAGCAGGGGGGTGCTGCACCCTGCGCTCTGTGGATGCGCGTGTGCCATGTATCAATTGGTTGCGCCTGCGAAATGATGTGCTGTTGCACGCCTTTTCAGGAACTCGCGCGCTGCAAGCCGCCCACCACGATGGAGGCCATCTCGTATCAGTCCCGTCAGAACGCGCAGCTGTCCCGCCAGAACGCGCAGCTGTCGCAACAGCTGTCTCAGCTGCTGAACACGCTGGGCCAGCAGGTGCAGGCGGTTGGTCCGGACGGGCCGCAGCAGCTGGCGCAGATGGGCGGGCCGCAGCAGCTGGCACCGTCCGCGGCGGCGCAGCAGGTGCAGGTGGGGTGGCTAGGCGGGCCGCCCTTCATGCAGCCGCAGCAGCTGGCGCCGTCCGCGGCGGCGCTGCAGGCGCAGATGGGCGGGCCGCAGCAGCTGGCGCCGTTCGCGGCGGCGCAGCAGGTGCAGGTGGGATGGCCAGGCGGGCCCGCCCTTCATGCAGCCGCAGCAGCTGGCACCATTCGCGGCGGCGCTGCAGGCGCAGATGGGCGGGCCGCAGCAGCTGGCGCCGTTCGCGGCGGCGCAGCAGGTGCAGGTGGGCGGGCCGCAGCAGCTGGCGCCGTTCACGGCGGCGCAGCAGGTGCAGGTGGGGTGGCCAGGCGGGCCGCCCTTCATGCAGCCGCAGCAGCTGGCACCATTCACGGCGGCGCTCCAGGCGCAGATGGGCGGGCCGCAGCAGCTGGCGCCGTTTGCGGCAGCGCAGCAAGTGCAGGTGGGCGGGCCGCAGCAGCTGGCGCCGTTCACGGCGGCGCAGCAGGTGCAGGTGGGGTGGCCAGGCGGGCCGCCCTTCATGCAGCCGCAGCAGCTGGCGCCGTTCGCGGCGGCGCAGCACGCGCAGGTGGGCGGGCCGCAGCAGCTGACGCCGTCCGCGGCGGCGCAGCACGCGCATGTGGGGTGGCCAGGCGGGCCGCCCTTCATGCAGCCGCAGCAGCTGGCGCCGTTCACGGCGGCGCAGCACGCGCAGGTGGGCGGGCCGCAGCAGCTGACGCCGTCCGCGGCGGCGCAGCACGCGCAGGTGGGCGGGCCGCAGCAGCTGACGCCGTCCGCGGCGGCGCAGCACGCGCAGGTGGGCGGGCCGCAGCAGCTGGCGCCGTCCGCGGCGGCGCAGCAGGCGCAGGTGGGCGGGCCGCAGCAGCTGACGCCGTCCGCGGCGGCGCAGCAGGTGCAGGTGGGCGGGCCGCAGCAGCTGGCGCCGTTCACGGCGGCGCAGCAGGCGCAGGTGGGCGGGCCGCAGCAGCTGACGCCGTCCGCGGCGGCGCAGCACGCGCAGGTGGGCGGGCCGCAGCAGCTGGCGCCGTTCACGGCGGCGCAGCAGGTGCAGGTGGGCGGGCCGCAGCAGCTGACGCCGTCCGCGGCGGCGCAGCAGGCGCAGGTGGGGTGGCCAGGCGGACCGCCCTTCATGCAGCCGCAGCAGCTGGCGCCGTCCGTGGCGGACGTCACGTGGTTCTCGCCAGGGGGCCTACAACGTAGGGCCGCGGAGAATGTGGAGGACATCATGGCGGGGCGGGCACCATTGCCAGCAGTGGCTTGTGGGGTAGCGGCTGGCGGCGCGGCCTTGGAGCTTCAGATGTTGTCGCCTGAGAGCCGTCATCGGAGGGCTGACGAGGTGGTAGCCGCGACCATGGAGGGGCGGGCCGCACCACCCTTGGGCAGCGGCCGCGCCACTGGCGGCGATGCCACAGGCGGCGCGGCCACTGGCGGAGCAGCTTCTGGTAGCGCGGCTGCTTGCGGCGCGGCCGTGCTGGCGGTTGCTTCGAAGCAGACGAAGAAGAAGGAGCCCGCTGCTGTGGTGCAGGCTGGAGCCAGTGCGGCGGTGCTGTGGAAGTGGAGGAGCGACGCTGTGGAGCTCAAGTTCCTGATGGACGGCGCGTTACCATATCGCAAGAATGAGCTCACGACGCTGCTGGAGCTTTACGACGCGTACTACCGCGGCTGCCCCACTGACTGTGGTGGCCGCATGCCGCCATGGATCGACCTGTTCAACCTGTACGGTCCCAAGGACGACCGCAACGCCCTCGCCAACATGGAGGGCCGGCTCGTGGTACCCAGGCGGCAAGGTCGCTAAGCAGCTCACGCAGCGCATGTGGGAGTTCCGAAGCCTACATCGCTGGTGCATCGTGGTTACCGGCGAGCTCCGCGGGCGGGGCCTGAAGGAGGCGGCGGAATTCTGGGCGGGCAAGGCAAAGCAGACGCTGAAGCCCTTCTGGAGGGACGTCGTACAGCACATCGTGGAGGAGCCCGCGCTGCTTAAGGAGATCGTCGCCGTCAGCCCGTCGGCAGCCGACTGGCGGCAGCGCCTGCACGATGTGCTCCCCGCCGACCTGGGCGCGGTGGGTGTGAGTGGTAGCGGGGATAGTAGATAGGAGATAGGGTGGACGCCTAGCGGTTGTTACTGGCTGTCAGGTTGCACTGCGCTCAGGGCTGGTTGCTGCGACTCACCTGCCTTGACCTCCGCCAGCACATCGTGCTAAGCGTTGCCTCAAACTATGTGCTTGTGACAGGCCTTCGCCGCGACGGGCAACACTGCTGGTGGTGCGGCAGGCAGCGGCGCTGCGGCAGGCGGCGTGGGCGAGGTGAGGATAGCACGCGGCACGGTAGTGGGGAGACAGGGTGGATGCTGGCCGCTGCGACTCACCTACCTTGGCCTACGCTGCACATCTTACCAAACGCTGCCTCAAACTATGTGCTTGTGACAGGCCTTCGCCGCGACGGGCAACACTGCTGGTGGTACGGCAGGCGGCGGCGCTGCGGCAGGCGGCGTGGGTGAGGTGAGGATAGCACGCGGCACGGTAGCGGGGAAAAGAAAAAGCTCGCCTGTGGGACCAGTACGCCCAACTCTTGGTTTTCCCAACATGCTTGTCGCCTCCCCCTCCCCCTCCCAACATACTCCTCGGGACAAGCAGCCAGTCGCCCGCGCCAAGAACGTGCTCTATCTGTGGCTCCAGGCGAAGGCAGCGGAGCCCGGACCGGACATGACGCTATCGGAGCGGATGCAGGGGTGGTTTACGATGACGTACGCGGAGAGGACCGCCTGGAAGGCGCGGTACAAGATGATTCGGTGCTGAAGTACATATGCGATGGCTGGCATAAAGCATGGTGAGCTGATAAGAAGGCGCGATACAAGAGCATTCGCTGATGAAATCTATATGGGCTTGCATTAGGCATTGGGTGAGCTGATTCCGATACTGAGCTGTGTGTGATAAAGCATGGTGAGCTGATAAGAAGGCGCGATACAAGAGCATTCGCTGATAAAATTCATATGGGCTTGCATTAGGCATTGGGTGAGCTGATTCCGATACTGAGCTGTGTGTGAACACGCTGGGCCTGTAGTCGCTTGTGTGCGAGCGGTGCGGACACCTGTGGGCTGATTCCGATACTGGGCTGTGTGTTAAATGGAGCTATGTGAACATAAAGTTACATTTGTGTGGTGGCGTTGACAGGCGTTTGGGTTGATGCTATCATCAACAGTGCACATGGATGATGGTTGGATGTCTCCGCGCGCACTGCCCCTATTGGGGCACGTAAATGCTGTGACACGACACAAAGCCTGCCCCACCGTGGAGCCATAGCTAACACCACAAACGCACAAGCATCTCAGCTGCTTGCTCTTACCAAAATTCACACTCAAAAGCGGCTCACGCAGTCACGCCCATGTCACGTCTCAGCTTTGTACGTCTCGGCTACTCATCCCGCTGGTTGTGCCGGCGCCGGCTGTCCGGTGGGCTGAATGAGCGGGTAGCGCGCACCGCAGCTGCGGCGTGTGCGCTAGGCAGGTGCCGTGCAAGGCGCACAAGCGTGTCGCCAGGCCCGCCGTCACCCCACTTGTCAGGGCTGACCCAGCGGCCGTCCGGGTGCCTGAACTCGGCGCCCCCGCTGCCCAGCTTGTACTGCACAACCACCACAGCGTACGGCCCGGGCTGACCATAGCGTCCCGACAAGTACTCCAGCGTTCCAAATCCACGGCGCTGCAGCGACCACTGCACGATGCGGATATAGTAGTGGAACTGCATCATGTGTGGGCCAAGCCCGCGCCACTCGGAGCGCACTTTCTCCTCCAGCAGCTCCGCGTCAAGGTGCGTGGGCTGCAGGTGACCGCGTGTAGCGCCTTCTCCAGGCGCCATAAGGGCATTCAGGTCCGCGTAGTTGCCCATGCCGAACGAAAGCACCGTCACCTTGCCGGTGACAGGGTCGTAGGACGGGTAAATGGGATACTCCGGTGGCGGCGAATACATGTAGCGGCCGCCCGGCGGCGGCGTTGGGTACCGCTGAAGGGCCATGCCTGCGACGGCGGAGGGTAAGAGTCAGTCCGGCAACGGCACAGAGACGGGGCGTCATAGAGCACGTGCTCGCGAAAATGGCACTTTGCTTGGTACTTGGCTAAGGAAATGCGAGACAGACCCTGGCAACCATTTCCGACGGACATGTCCCCGTGCACGGCTCCGGCTCACGCCAGCACTTTCTTGCTGCATGAACCACTGCCCAGGCCCACCTGGAGCTTCTCTGAGGTTCAACGAAGCGCCCGTCCTTAGGAGTTAGCGTGTGTCGGCGCGACGCCGACCATAATATGGCCGTTGGTGCGCCGGTCAGGACTACGTTTTATGGCCGAGGTTTTCATGTATGGCGAGGCAACGCGGGCAACAACCCAATGCCTCCGTAGCATGGGAGGGGGCCATTGCGATTGTGAGCCCCTCGCCCTCCCGCTTCGCGAGCCTCGCGAAGGCACATGCGCTGCCATGTCACCAGTTGAACGCTGGGCGCTGGCGCCCGGCCCCGAAAGCTCCATTTTGACCCAGGTCAACTCCAATCGCAACACGAGCACCGAGTTGGGGCCACGCGCGAGCGTCCTGGCGAGTGCAGAGTGCATGTTATGCATATATAACATATTTCTAAAGCATAGTAACCTGCTGCCCGGCCCAAGAAGCATCAAATTAGGCGTTCCCTGGTGTAGTCCCTGGCCCGTTCCCTGAGGCGCGCCCAGCCCGTCCCTGCATGGGGAACACCGCGGTCAGCGCGGTCAACCCGACGGCTTTGGTCGCGACAGGCTGTGGCCTCACTGCGGCCTGCAGTGGGCTTTCTCTTATGCATTGACAACCTATATGCTTCACATAAGCGGCGCGTGCTAATGAGTTATTGTGTTGTCAAGGCTCAGTCAATCGCGGACTGTTCTTTCGCGTCGTTCCCTGCTCCCCAGCCTGGGTGCTGATATTCCTCACAATTTAAATCACAGCTGAAGCATTTGTCCTCCCATATCTTGCCGCGTCCGGTTGTTAACCGGTCGCCCGTCACAATGATGGTATTGCGGACCCGCTCAGTCACGGGCACACACAGCCCTTATGAATGCCTAGTCGACTTCCGAGTGCTTTGTTTTTCCCGACTTGCTCGCAGTGGCTCGCAGGATGTCTGGCCATCCTGGACTGGCGCTTAGCACAATTCGGTGAGTGAGTGTTACTATAGGGGGAAGTAGGATTGATAACACAAGGTGTCTTTAGACGCCATGCATGTGGGTGGCCGGGCGAGAGCGGGGGGTGGGGGTGGGATGGCTGGGGGGCGAGGAGAGGGTGTGGGGGGGGGGGACGAGCGGGTGCGGGCCGGGATGGCTGGGAAGCGGGCCGGGATGGCCGGGATGAGCTGCTGGCCGCTGCGTCCGAACGGTCTGGTCCGAACACTTGAGGGCTGGTCCGAACGTTCATGGTCCGACGAGGTTTCGGACCAGAATCGGACCAGAATCGGACGGGGTAATTCGGACCGGCTTCGGACCAGGTTCGGACCAGATTCGGACCGCGTTCGGACTGCGGCCTTCGGACCGCGTTCGGACCACGTTCGGACAGGGTGCTTTCCCCGAGTGTGTTGTGTGCTTGGCCAGCTGCCGGGCGCCCCTGTGGCCGCGACTTCACTGCCAAAGGCGGGGTGGCGAGCAACAGCGTGCGGGCAACAGCAGTGTTGCCCGCTTGGGCGCTCACAGCATCGCGCCGCGCCAAGCTTCAGCAGTATTGCTAGTAGCGGGCACGGGGGCTGCTGTGTGCGGGGTGCCGTGACCTTGCACGTTATGTGCTTGGCCAGCTGTCAGGCGCCGCTGTGGCCACGATTTCACTGCCAAAGGGGGGGCGGCGAGCAACAGCGTGCGGGCGACAGCAGTGGTGCCCGCTTGGGCGCTCACAGCATCGCGCCGCGCCAAGCCCCAGCAGTATTGCTAGTGGCAGGCACGGGGGCTGCTGTGTGCGGGGCGCAGCACCCTTGCATGTTATGTGCTTGGCCAGCTGCCGGGCGCCGCTGTGGCCGCGACTTCGCTGCCAAAGGCGGGGGTGGCGAGCAACAGCGTGCGGGCGACAGCAGCGTTGCCTGCTTGGGCGCTCACAGCATCGCGCCGCGCCAAGCTTCAGCAGTATTGCTAGTAGCGGGCACGGAAGCTGCTGTGTGCGGGGGCGCCGCACCCTTGCCTGTTGTGTGCTTGGCCAGCTGCCGGGCGCCGCTGTGGCCACGACTTCACTGCCAAAGGCAGGGTGGTGAGCAACAGCGTGCGGGCGACAGCAGCGTTGCCTGCTTGGGCGCTCACCAAGCTTGAGCAGTATTGCTAGTAGCGGGCATGGAAGCTGCTGTGTGCGGGGCGCCGCACCCTTGCCTGTTGTGTGCTTGGCCAGCTGCCGGGCGCCCCTGTGGCCGCGACTTCACTGCCAAAGGCGGGGTGGCGAGCAACAGCGTGCGGGCAACAGCAGTGTTGCCCGCTTGGGCGCTCACAGCATCGCGCCGCGCCAAGCTTCAGCAGTATTGCTAGTAGCGGGCACGGGGGCTGCTGTGTGCGGGGCGCCGTGACCTTGCACGTTATGTGCTTGGCCAGCTGTCAGGCGCCGCTGTGGCCACGATTTCGCTGCCAAAGGGGGGGCGGCGAGCAACAGCGTGCGGGCGACAGCAGTGGTGCCCGCTTGGGCGCTCACAGCATCGCGCCGCGCCAAGCCCCAGCAGTATTGCTAGTGGCAGGCACGGGGGCTGCTGTGTGCGGGGCGCAGCACCCTTGCACGTTATGTGCTTGGCCAGCTGCCGGGCGCCGCTGTGGCCGCGACTTCGCTGCCAAAGGCGGGGTGGCGAGCAACAGCGTGCGGGCGACAGCAGCGTTGCCTGCTTGGGCGCTCACAGCATCGCGCCGCGCCAAGCTTCAGCAGTATTGCTAGTAGCGGGCACGGAAGCTGCTGTGTGTGGGGCGCCGCGCCCTTGCCTGTTGTGTGCTTGGCCAGCTGCCGGGCGCCGCTGTGGCCACGATTTCGCTGCCAAAGGGGGGGCGGCGAGCAACAGCGTGCGGGCGACAGCAGTGGTGCCCGCTTGGGTGCTCACAGCATCGCGCCGCGGCAAGCTTCAGCAGTATTGCTAGTGGCAGGCACGGGGGCTGCTGTGTGCGGGGCGCAGCGCCCTTGCCGTTTGTGTGCTTGGCCAGCTGCCGGGCGCCGCTGTGGCCACGACTTCACATCCAAAGGGGGGCGACGAGCAACAGCGTGCGGGCGACAGCAGCGTTGCCCGCTTGGGCGCTCACAGCATCGCGCCGCGCCAAGCTTCAGCAGTATTGCTAGTAGCGGGCACGGAAGCTGTTGTGTGCGGGGCGCAGCGCCCTTGCACGTTGTCGGGGGGCACGGAGATCAGGTGGGGCGAGGGCTTTGCGAAGTCCAGCAGCAGGGCCATCACATCCCAGGAGTCTGCGCGGCGGGGCACGCGCTGCCCCGGCGCCAGCGCCGACCCTATCGCTCCTAGCGCCACCACCCCGTGCACGAAGTCCCTGAACCGCCCCCCATCGCCCGTGAGGAAGGACCACCAGTCCCGCGTTGGCCACACAGGTGCGAGCAGGCACAACCGCGCGCGACAGGCCTTAGCGTGCTTCAGCACTCGTAGGAGCATGCCGAACGGCGGGTAGGCCCAGCACGCCCGGCCCCAGCTGAAGCGGAAGGCGTCCACGCCGGAGGTGTCGGGCGTGAAGTATGCCGAGTAGTAGACTGGCAGGCGGTGGGTGTTGTGCGAGGCGAACAGGTCCACCTCGAACGGCCCCCACAGCCGGGAGAGCCGCCTGAAGACGGCGTCTGACACTGCCCAGTCGTCCGGGTCCGGGTACTTGCGGCACTAGGGAAGTTCGCATGGCCGACGATCGGTGTGCGAGTTGGTGTCTGCGCATGCATGAACGAATGAACCGACTGAGTAAATAAAAATATGTGAAGAAATATCCGAAGCAGTGCAGCAGCAAGGATTGAAAAAGGTCGAAAAGAGAACTGGGGAACGAGGGGTACCATGCCCCTTCCTCGCTGAGGCCTCGCGCGCAGAGCTCTCTGCGTATTTGCTGATGTATAGGCGCAACGTATTCATTGGATCATCTCAATTAAGGGGAAGCTCGCGGTTTGAGATAGCGGTTATCATGGAAGGCCGAATGCCAGCTCAAGGCCATTTGCTCCCCAGCCTGAACGCAAATAATATTATCCTAGCACCCCGATACCATTGCGCCAATGAAGCTCGTTAGAATCACGAGTTTGCTGAACTCGCTCCCGACTTCAGCGTTTGCGGCCCGCACCATGCCCGTGGAGCCGGCAAAGCCGCCCAAAGCATGCTCTGACCCACCGCCACTGCTTCCCTCTCAGCACTTCCCCGCCACAACCCACGCTTTAGAGCACATTCTCCAGCCCATATGACCTGCTGCATCCCGGTGCCACTCAGAAGTGGGGGTGGATCCATGGCCGTGTAAGTCTGTGCCATTGTGCAGTTTGATGGGCTCCTGCCCACTTTGCAGTGTTACAGACATGCAGTAGCCGTTCACACACGGCGGGTGACATATAGCTCCATCAAACACAAGCAGCACTTTATGATGTGAGGGTTGTGGCAGGGAAGTGCTGGGGGGAAGCAGCGGTGCTGGGTCAGAGCATGTTTTGGGCGGCTTTGCTGGCTACAGCTCACCCAGTGAGGACAGTGTGTGGGCGCTGGGCTGGGGTCGTTGCCGGCGCCGAGGGTGCAGCAGGAAGCAGTTCATCCTGGTACCTCTGCTGGCGCCCATGCTCTGCATTTGGCCAAGCAGACAACACACAAGGGCGCGGTGCCGTGCATCCGACAGGCCCCACAACCACCACTTTGGGCCCCACACCGGCACCGATGCTGGCACGGGCACCACTACAGCTGGCCAAGCAGACAACGCTTAAGGGTGCGGCGCGATGCTGTGAGCACACAAGCAGGCAACGCTGCTGTCGCCCGCACGCTGTTGCTCGCCGCCCCCCCTTTGGCAGTGAAGTCACGGCCACAGGGGCGCCCGGCAGCTGGCCAAGCACATAACGTGCAAGGGTGCTGCGCCCCGCACACAGCAGCCCTCGTGCCTGCCACTAGCAATACTGCTGGGGCTTGGCGCGGCGCGATGCTGTGAGCACCCAAGCGGGCAACGCTGCTGTCGCCCGCATGCTGTACATGCTGTTGCTTACACTATAAGGACGGGTTTGTGCGTTAGGGCGTGCGTTAGCGTGCGAAAAGCAGGGCCTGTACGCATGCGGGAAGCATGAAAAGCACGTGCGGGAAGCATGCTCCGCATGCATCATACGCATGCGTCACGCACAATCACTTGCGTTGCTAACGCAAATGCTCCAACACCCTCATGTCCCCGTGCTCAACTCTGGCTGGCACGCATGCGTTTCATGCGTACCGCAACGCACAGTAAAGCATGCGAATCGCACAAATGCCGGTTGCGTTAAGCAAAAAGCAAGGTCCAAAGCATGCTGTTCGCATTGCGTTACCTAACGCAAGCCACTGCCCGGCGTCGAATACGCACCCCCGAACGCAGGCCCGAACGCAGGCACGGACGCATGAATGGACGCATTCCAGGTCTGTTACAACGGATTGCGCTTGGTGCGCATGCAATTGTCTCATTGTCTCATGTCGACTAATCCAATCACACATCCCTTGCATGGCTCATTCTAATGTGCGCGCAGGCGCCAAGCGTCCCGTCCCCAAGTAGTGTGCGTGCACCCAACATGCTGCGTTGGGACCTATGCTTGACTCCCTAACGCCTGCGTTGCCTGCCTCAGGTATTGCATTCACACATGTGCTGCTAGCTTGATTGCAATCTGCCGAATGAGGTCCAGCCAGCCAATCCTGCGGACGGCAGGGCCAGGGGACACGCCACGGTAAGAGGGCTAGAGACAGGAGGAGAGCCATCAAGACAGACACGCAGCATTCCCCGAAGCAACTCACTATTACATCGTCATCGCTCGTGCTGCTGTCAGACGTGACCTCCTCCACTGACGCCGGCTCCACCTGGGGGGCATACACACAAAGAATGCTTTGCATAAGTAACCGGCGTAGCACGCACACCAAAGCACGGGCTATGGCAAGGCACAGGCATGCGTTGCAACCACAAAGGCACCTATGGCTACCTCGAGAAGTACACTTGCCTTCTGGCGCTTGGAAGTGCAGCCCTTGCATTTGGCGCCGTTGCCGTTGCTGTCGCCCTTGTCACCCCTTGCGCGCTTTCTGGTCCTGCATTGTGACAGCAAGAAAAGGAGCATTAGAGAGACGAAAGAATGACGCTACCCAGCCTGTCACTTTCCCGGTCGGTATGCCTACCTTGCCGTTCTGGTCCCGTCCCTTCTTTATTGCAGCGGTTGCCTTCTTCTGCATGCACACACAAGGAATGTGGTAGGACACGAGACAGAACAAGCATAAGCATTTCGCATTCGCAGGTGCCGCTGCAGGACATGTTGCTTACCCTCTCGTCCTGCAAGCGCCAGCGCACCCTGCAGCATCGCCTCCTTCTCAGCCCCCGCTCCGCTGCCACTCGCCTCCGCCCCGTTGCCGCTGGCCTGGGCATCGACAGCTGCGGCGCCCTGCTGTGCCGCTGCGGCAACCAAGTCGCCTGGCGGCGGCCATTGGCGAGCAGCTGGGCGATTAGGGCCTGCGGAGCAAGGCATACATGACGCGGGAAACCATTAGCAAGCGGGGTGTAGACAGGAGGCCACTTAGATAAATCTAGGGCACGGACGGGACTGACCCTGCTTACCACCTGCGACACGGCGTGACCCGAGCGCCAGGCACGCTAGCGCTGGGAGCGCGAGCGCTGGGAAAACTGGGAGCTCGACGCGCTGGAGCTCAGCGCAGCGCTGCTGCTAGACAGTATCTCCCACGCTTTAGCGCTGAGCTCCATGCGCATCTGCGCGGCGTACGCTTCGCTGTGCTGCCGGACGCCATCGCTGGTCCTGGGGCCGTGGAAGTCCTTCCTTAGCCTTCAACAGCATCTCCTCAATGTCAGCCGGCGGCGAGCCTGCAGGGAGACAACGCGATCAAAAAAGTCAACGCGCGGTTCGCCCCCCCTCCCCCTTCGCCACCCCCCCCCCCGGCGACCTAAATGCCACACTGCGAGTCAGATATCCCGCGGAAAAGTCTACGAGCGGGGCGTGCATCGCGGTCAGCGCGGTCAAACCCGACGGCTTTGGTCGCGACAGGCTGTGGCCTCACTGCGGCCTGCAGTGGGCTTTCTCTTATGCATTGACAACCTATATGCTTCACATAAGCGGCGCGTGCTAATGAGTTATTGTGTTGTCAAGGCTCAGTCAATCGCGACTGTTCTTTCGCGTCGTTCCCTGCTCCCCAGCCTGGGTGCTGATATTCCTCACAATTTAAATCACAGCTGAAGCATTTGTCCTCCCATATCTTGCCGCGTCCGGTTGTTAACCGGTCGCCCGTCACAATGATGGTATTGCGGACCCGCTCAGTCACGGGCACACACAGCCCTTATGAATGCCTAGTCGACTTCCGAGTGCTTTGTTTTTCCCGACTTGCTCGCAGTGGCTCGCAGGATGTCTGGCCATCCTGGACTGGCGCTTAGCACAATTCGGTGAGTGAGTGTTACTATAGGGGGAAGTAGGATTGATAACACAAGGTGTCTTTAGACGCCATGCATGTGGGTGGCCGGGCGAGAGCGGGGGGTGGGGGTGGGATGGCTGGGGGGCGAGGAGAGGGTGTGGAGGGGGGGGACGAGCGGGTGCGGGCCGGGATGGCTGGGAAGCGGGCCGGGATGGCCGGGATGAGCTGCTGGCCGCTGCGTCCGAACGGTCTGGTCCGAACACTTGAGGGCTGGTCCGAACGTTCATGGTCCGACGAGGTTTCGGACCACAATCGGACCAGAATCGGACCAGAATCGGACGGGGTAATTCGGACCGGCTTCGGACCAGGTTCGGACCAGATTCGGACCGCGTTCGGACTGCGGCCTTCGGACCGCGTTCGGACCAACGTTCGGACAGGGTGCTTTCCCCGAGTGTGTTGTGTGCTTGGCCAGCTGCCGGGCGCCCCTGTGGCCGCGACTTCACTGCCAAAGGCGGGGTGGCGAGCAACAGCGTGCGGGCAACAGCAGTGTTGCCCGCTTGGGCGCTCACAGCATCACGCCGCGCCAAGCTTCAGCAGTATTGCTAGTAGCGGGCACGGGGGCTGCTGTGTGCGGGGCGCAGCACCCTTGCATGTTATGTGCTTGGCCAGCTGTCAGGCGCCGCTGTGGCCACGATTTCACTGCCAAAGGGGGGGCGGCGAGCAACAGCGTGCGGGCGACAGCAGTGGTGCCCGCTTGGGCGCTCACAGCATCGCGCCGCGCCAAGCCCCAGCAGTATTGCTATGGCAGGCACGGGGGCTGCTGTGTGCGGGGCGCAGCAACCCTTGCATGTTATGTGCTTGGCCAGCTGCCGGGCGCCGCTGTGGCCGCGACTTCGCTGGCCAAAGGCGGGGTGGCGAGCAACAGCGTGGCGGGCGACAGCAGCGTTGCCTGCTTGGGCGCTCACAGCATCGCGCCGCGCCAAGCTTCAGCAGTATTGCTAGTAGCGGGCACGGAAGCTGCTGTGTGCGGGGGCGCCGCACCCTTGCCTGTTGTGTGCTTGGCCCAGCTGCCGGGCGCCGCTGTGGCCACGACTTCACTGCCAAAGGCAGGGTGGTGAGCAACAGCGTGCGGGCGACAGCAGCGTTGCCTGCTTGGGCGCTCACCAAGCTTGAGCAGTATTGCTAGTAGCGGGCATGGAAGCTGCTGTGTGCGGGGCGCCGCACCCTTGCCTGTTGTGGTGCTTGGCCAGCTGCCGGGCGCCCCTGTGGCCGCGAACTTCACTGCCAAAGGCGGGTGGCGAGCAACAAGCGTGCGGGCAACAGCAGTGTTGCCCGCTTGGGCGCTCACAGCATCGCGCCGCGCCAAGCTTCAGCAGTATTGCTAGTAGCGGGCACGGGGGCCTGCTGTGGTGCGGTGCCGCCGTGACCTTGCACGTTATGTGCCCCTTGGCCAGCTGTCAGGCCGCCGCTGTGGCCACGAGTTGCGCTGCCAAAGGGTGGGGCGGGCGAGCAACAGCGTGCGGGCGACAGCAGTGGTGCCCGCTGGGCGCTCACAGCATCGCGCCGCGCCAAGCCCCAGCAGTATTTGCTAGTGGCAGGCCGGGGGCTGCGTGTGGCGGAGGCGCAGCACCCCCTTGCAACGTTATGTGCTTGGCCAGCTGCCGGGCGCCGCTGTGGCCGCGACTTCGCTGTCAAAGGCGGGGTGGCGAGCAACAGCGTGCGGGCGACAGCAGCGTTGCCTGCTTGGGCGCTCACAGCATCGCGCCGCGCCAAGCTTCAGCAGTATTGCTAGTAGCGGGCACGGAAGCTGCTGTGTGTGGGGCGCCGCGCCCTTGCCTGTTGTGTGCTTGGCCAGCTGCCGGGCGCCGCTGTGGCCACGATTTCGCTGCCAAAGGGGGGGCGGCGAGCAACAGCGTGCGGGCGACAGCAGTGGTGCCCGCTTGGGTGCTCACAGCATCGCGCCGCGGCAAGCTTCAGCAGTATTGCTAGTGGCAGGCACGGGGGCTGCTGTGTGCGGGGCGCAGCGCCCTTGCGTTTATGTGCTTGGCCAGCTGCCGGGCGCCGCTGTGGCCGCGACTTCGCTCCAAAGGGGGGGCGGCGAGCAACAGCGTGCGGGCGACAGCAGCGTTGCCCGCTTGGGCGCTCACAGCATCGTGCCGCGCCAAGCTTCAGCAGTATTGCTAGTAGCGGGCACGGAAGCTGCTGTGTGCGGGGCGCAGCGCCCTTGCACGTTATGTGGTTGGCCAGCTGTCAGGCGCCGCTGTGGCCATGAGTTCGCTGCCAAAGGCAGGGTGGCGAGCAACAGCGTGCGGGCGACAGCAGCGTTGCCAGCTTGGGCGCTCACAGCATCGCGCCGCGCCAAGCCCCAGCAGTATTGCTAGTGGCAGGCACGGGGGCTGCTGTGTGCGGGGCGCAGCGCCCTTGCACGTTGTGTGCTTGGCCAGCTGCCGGGCGCCGCTGTGGCCGCGACTCTTCGCTGCCAAAGGCGGGGTGGCGAGCAACAGCGTGCGGGCGACAGCAGCGTTGCCTGCTTGGGCGCTCACAGCATCGCGCCGCGCCAAGCTTCAGCAGTATTGCTAGTAGCGGGCACGGAAGCTGCTGTGTGCGGGGCGCCGCACCCTTGCCTGTTGTGTGCTTGGCCAGCTGCCGGGCGCCGCTGTGGCCACGACTTCACTGCCAAAGGCAGGGTGGTGAGCAACAGCGTGCGGGCGACAGCAGCGTTGCCTGCTTGGGCGCTCACCAAGCTTGAGCAGTATTGCTAGTAGCGGGCATGGAAGCTGCTGTGTGCGGGGCGCCGCACCCTTGCCTGTTGTGTGCTTGGCCAGCTGCCGGGCGCCCCTGTGGCCGCGACTTCACTGCCAAAGGCGGGGTGGCGAGCAACAGCGTGCGGGCAACAGCAGTGTTGCCCGCTTGGGCGCTCACAGCATCGCGCCGCGCCAAGCTTCAGCAGTATTGCTAGTAGCGGGCACGGGGGCTGCTGTGTGCGGGGCGCCGTGACCTTGCACGTTATGTGCTTGGCCAGCTGTCAGGCGCCGCTGTGGCCACGATTTCGCTGCCAAAGGGGGGGCGGCGAGCAACAGCGTGCGGGCGACAGCAGTGGTGCCCGCTTGGGCGCTCACAGCATCGCGCCGCGCCAAGCCCCAGCAGTATTGCTAGTGGCAGGCACGGGGGCTGCTGTGTGCGGGGCGCAGCACCCTTGCACGTTATGTGCTTGGCCAGCTGCCGGGCGCCGCTGTGGCCGCGACTTCGCTGCCAAAGGCGGGGTGGCGAGCAACAGCGTGCGGGCGACAGCAGCGTTGCCTGCTTGGGCGCTCACAGCATCGCGCCGCGCCAAGCTTCAGCAGTATTGCTAGTAGCGGGCACGGAAGCTGCTGTGTGTGGGGCGCCGCGCCCTTGCCTGTTGTGTGCTTGGCCAGCTGCCGGGCGCCGCTGTGGCCACGATTTCGCTGCCAAAGGGGGGGCGGCGAGCAACACAGCGTGCGGGCGACAGCAGTGGTGCCCGCTTGGGTGCTCACAGCATCGCGCCGCGGCAAGCTTCAGCAGTATTGCTAGTGGCAGGCACGGGGGCTGCTGTGTGCGGGGCGCAGCGCCCTTGCCGTTTGTGTGCTTGGCCAGCTGCCGGGCGCCGCTGTGGCCACGACTTCACATCCAAAGGGGGCGGCGAGCAACAGCGTGCGGGCGACAGCAGCGTTGCCCGCTTGGGCGCTCACAGCATCGTGCCGCGCCAAGCTTCACAGTATTGCTAGTAGCGGGCACGGAAGCTGTTGTGTGCGGGGCGCAGCGCCTTGCACGTTATGTGGTTGGTTGGCCAGCTGTCAGGCGCCGCTGTGGCCATGAGTTCGCTGCCAAAGGCAGGTGGCGAGCAACAGCGTGCGGCGACAGCAGCGTTGCCAGCTTGGGCGCTCACAGCATCGCGCCGCGCCAAGCCCCAGCAGTATTGCTAGTGGCAGGCACGGGGGCTGCTGTGTGCGGGGCGCAGCGCCCTTGCACGTTGTGTGCTTGGCCAGCTGCCGGGCGCCCCTGTGGCCGCGACTTCACTGCCAAAGGCGGGGGTGGTGAGCAACAGCGTGCGGGCGACAGCAGCGTTGCCCGCTTGGGTGCTCACAGCATCGCGCCGCGCCAAGCTTCAGCAGTATTGCTAGTAGCGGGCATGGAAGCTGCTGTGTGCGGGGCGCCGCGCCATTGCATGTTGTGTGCTTGGCCAGCTGCCGGGCGCGCCCCTGTGGCCGCGACTCCACTGCCAAAGCAGGGTGGTGAGCAACAGCGTGCGGGCGACAGTAGCGTTGCCCGCTGGGTGCTCACAGCATCGCGCCGCGCCAAGCTTCAGCAGTATTGCTAGTAGCAGGCCACGAGGGCTGTTGTGTGCGGGGCGCCGCGCCCTTGCCTGTTGTGTGCTTGGCCAGCTGCCGGGCGCCGCTGTGGCCACGACTTCACTGCCAAAGGGGGGGCGGCGAGCAACAGCGTGCGGGCGACAGCAGCGTTGCCCGCTTGGGCGCTCACAGCATCGCGCCGTGCCAAGCTTCAGCAGTATTGCTAGTAGCGGGCACGGAAGCTGCTGTGTGCGGGGGCCCGCGACCTTGCACGTTATGTGCTTGGCCAGCTGTCAGGCGCCGCTGTGGCCACGATTTCGCTGCCAAAGGGGGCGGCGAACAGCAGTGGTGCCCGCTTGGGCAGTCACAGCATCGCGCCGCGGCAAGCTTCAGCAGTATTGCTAGTCTCGGCACTCTGCTGGCGGGCTGAACGTGAGCTGCTGGGTGCGGGGCGGGTGAAGTCGCTGTGGGAGCGGCGGGGCAACCTTTGGGCAGGTCGTTTGCTTGTTTGCTTAGCTGCCAGGTGCCGGGCCCCGTGTTTCATGCTTACCAGCTTCCTTTTCCCCTTTCCTCTCTTTCCACCAACGGGGCGGCGAGCGAGCAGCGGCGGGCGACACACTCAGTGGTGCCCGCTTGGTGTCTCACAGTAATCGCATCGCGCCAAGCTTCAGCAGTATTGCTAGTAGCGGGCACAAAGCTGCTGTGTGCAGGGCCCCGCACCCTTGCATGTTGTTTCCTCCTTGGTGAGGGCGACAGCAGTGTTGCCCGCTTGGGTGCTCACAGCATTGCACCGCGCCAAGCCCCATCAGTATTGCTAGTAGCGGGCAGCGTGTGGGCTAGAGCAGTCGATGCTTGTCCCGGCACCAGCAGCACCGCTTTCCTGCCAGACCCTCGTCGGCGGCTCGGACCATGGCAGCATTGCAAGAGGCGGGTGCAGTGGATGGCGGGTGGCAGAGCGCCGCACCCTTGCATGTTGTTTCCTTGGCCAGCTCCCGGGACGCCGCTGGCGCGCTGTGGCCGTGACTTTGCTGGCCAAGGCGGGGTGGCAAGATAAGCAACAGCATGTACAGCATGCGGGCGACAGCAGCGTTGCCCGCTTGGGTGCTCACAGCATCGCGCCGCGCCAAGCCCCAGCAGTATTCTAGTGGCAGGCACGAGGGCTGCTGTGTGCGGGGGCGCAGCACCCTTGCACGTTATGTGCTGGCCAGCTGCCGGGGCGCCCCTGTGGCCGTGACTTCACTGCCAAAGGGGGGGCGGCGAGCAACAGCGTGCGGGCGACAGCAGCGTTGCCTGCTTGTGTGCTCACAGCATCGCGCCGCACCCTTAAGCGTTGTCTGCTTGGCCAGCTGTAGTGGTGCCCGTGCCAGCATCGGTGCCGGTGTGGGGCCCAAAGTGGTGGTTGTGGGCCTGTCGGATGCACGGCACCGCGCCCTTGTGTGTTGTCTGCTGGCCAAATGCAGAGCATGGGCGCCAGCAGAGGTACCAGGATGAACTGCTTCCTGCTGCACCCTCGGCCCGCCGGCAAGACCCCAGCCCAGCGCCCACACACTGTCCTCACTGGGTGAGCTGTAGCCAGCAAAGCCGCCCAAAACATGCTCTGACCCAGCACCGCTGTTCCCCCCAGCACTTCCCTGCCACAACCCTCACATCATAAAGTGCTGCTTGTGTTTGATGGAGCTATATGTCACCCGCCGTGTGTGAACGGCTACTGCATGTCTGTAACACTGCAAAGTGGGCAGGAGCCCATCAAACTGCACAATGGCACAGACTTACACGGCCATGGATCCACCCCCACTTCTGAGTGGCACCGGATGCAGCAGGTCATATGGGCTGGAGAATGTGCTCTAAAGCGTGGTTGTGGCGGGGAAGTGCTGAGAGGGAAGCAGTGGCGGTGGGTCAGAGCATGCTTTGGGCGGCTTTGCCGGCTCCACGGGCATGGTGCGGGCCGCAACGCTCAAGTCGGGAGCGAGTTCAGCAAACTCGTGATTCTAACGAGCTTCATTGGCGCAATGGTATCGGGGTGCTAGGATAATATTATTTGCGTTCAGGCTGGGGAGCAAATGGCCTTGAGCTGGCATTCGGCCTTCCATGATAACCGCTATCTCAAACCGCGAGCTTCCCTTTAATTGAGATGATCCAATGAATACGTTGCGCCTATACATCAGCAAATACGCAGAGAGCTCTGCGCGCGAGGCCTCAGCGAGGAAGGGGCATGGTACCCCTCGTTCCCCAGTTCTCTTTTCGACCTTTTTCAATCCTTGCTGCTGCACTGCTTCGGATATTTCTTCACATATTTTTATTACCTCAGTCGGTTCATTCGTTCATGCATGCGCAGACCCAACTCGCACACCGATCGTCGGCCCATGCGAACTTCCGCAGTGTTTGCCGCAAGTACCCGACCCGGACGACTGGGCAGGTCAGACGCCGTCTTCAGGCGGCTCTCCCGGCTGTGGGGGCCGTTCGAGGTGGACCTGTTCGCCTCGCACAACACCCACCGCCTGCCAGTCTACTACTCGGCATACTTCACGCCCGACACCTCCGGCGTGGACGCCTTCCGCTTCAGCTGGGGCCGGGCGTGCTGGCCTACCCGCCGTTCGGCATGCTCCTACGAGTGCTGAAGCACGCTAAGGCCTGTCGCGCGCGTTGTGCCTGCTCGCACCTGTGTGGCCAACGCGACTGGTGGTCCTTCCTCACGGGTGATGGGGGGCGGTTTCAGGGACTTCGTGCACGGGGTGGTGGCGCTAGGAGCGATAGGGTCGGCGCTGGCGCCGGGGCCAGCGCGTGCCCCGCCGCGCAGACTCCTGGGATGTGATGGCCCTGGTGCTGGACTTCGCAAAGCCCTCGCCCCACCTGATCTCCGTGCCCCCGACCGCGTGCAAGCGCGCCCGCAGAGGCGCGCCTGAGGGAGCAGGCCCTGCTGGGGCCGCTCGCGCAGCTGCGGACGCGGAGCTGCGGGAGTTGGCGCGGGACTTCTCATCGGCAGTCGAGCGGCCGCCTCGCCACCAGCTCGCAGCAGCAGTACCGCGCCCCCTGGCGCGAGTTCCTGGCTTGGTGGCAGCGGCGGAGCCTTCCCGTGTCAGTCTACGACGCAGACCCCAACATCATCGGGCTGTACCTCTTCGCCGTCTTCAAGGCCTCACAGGCCGCTGGCGTCGGCGAAGGGCGGGTGCGCAAGCCAGCGCCGCCATCCACCACCACTTCGTTGCCATCGGCGGTCCTCCCCGACCAACCACCCCACGTGCAAGGCGGCGCGAGAACTCGCGCGGCGGCTGCTGGTCCCCCGCGCGGCGCCCGGGGCGCCTTCACGGCCGCGGACCTGTCCAGGTTCGTGGCCCGCCACGGTGGGCAAGACGCGTCGCTGCTGGGCGTGATGTACTGCGCGTGGTGTCGTTGATGTACTTTGGCTTCTTGCGCTTTGATGAGCGTGCGGAAGTGTGCGTGCACCGCGACCTGCTATGCTGTCCAGCACCCATGCAGAGGTCTTCATCCCGCGCTCCAAGACCGACCAGCTCTGGCGCGGAGCCTGGGTCGTGGTGGCCCGCACCGGTGGGGCCACCTGCCCGGTGGGGCTCGTGGAGCGGCTGCTGGCCATGGGCGGCTACCAGCTGGCACCCAGCAACCCCGGACGAGGACGTGGGGCCCCTTCTGCGGCCGGTGCGCACCGGCCGCGGCAGGCAGCGGCTCCAGCGCCTGGTCGGCACAGCGGCCAACCCGGTGCACAGCACGTCCTACAGCACGTTCGCGCAGCGGCTGAAGACGCTCTTCGCCGCGGCTGGCCTCGCAGCGGACCTTACCTCGCACTCCATGCGCATCGGCGGCAACAGTGCCGCCGAGGAGCAAGGCATTCCCGCCTCGCTGCGCATGGCGCACGGCCGCTGGCTCTCCCCTGCCATGGTGGAGCTGTACACGCGGCGGCGCGCCGACGCCGCCATCGACCTGACGCAGCGCATTGCACCTCGCTGATCGCAAGTGACTCCTCTTATCTCGGTCTGCAGTGTAAGTGCCATTGTCAGCGTCGAAACCCTGGCCCATCTCAGCCTGGTTCAGCACCTCGGTCCGGTTACAGCTCAGCTTAGTTATGCTATTAGTTAGGCTCGGCGTGTCCTTTCCTGTAAACACGCAATCTTTGTTATAGCGGAGGCCGTTGGCCACCAGGCTAAAATATGCTTAGCTCCGGGGGGAGCGAAGCGAAGCGGAGCGACCACCGGGGCTGAGCAGGGTTTAGCATGGGGGCCGTAGAACGCCGTAGCGGTCTTAAGCTCGCTCCTCTTCACAGTTCGGCATTCTGCCTCTCTGTTTAGAGTAAGCTCACACCGCTTATTGAGGCGGTCTTCTCAAGCCTTCCAAGACTCTGCACTGATGCCGCAACTCGCCTGCCTGTATCAGCCGACCCTAGTCCAACCGAGCAGTGTGATGTGTGCCGCAACAAAGCAACAGAACCGTTCATTCATTAGGAAACTAAGGAACTAGGCGATATCCTTACCCCTGACC